>JAODAL010010495.1:0-104870 GCA_025379985.1 Phyllomedusa bahiana | reverse complement strand
TTTTTCTCTCAATGGAAGTTATACCAGATTCTAATTGGAAATTGGCCTAACAAAGCTTAAAGAGAACCTTACATTTTATCCCCCCGGGCTGAGGACAGAAATTTTGTTCGGGCCCTCTTTTTCCCAGGCTGTGTCCCTTATTCTTAAAAATACTGTAGTTTTTCGAGTATTTAGTGCTCAAACCTGCAGTTTTCAGCCAGAAAAGAGTCAAAGAGTCATTTAAAACACCACCCACCTGAGGCTAGCCCCACCCACCTCAATTGATAAACCTATTACTTTGCATAGGTAGAAACATGAATAACTGTCAGCTAGCCCTGCCCACTGGCAGTTATTCAGGTTTCTACCTATTAAAAGTAATAGGTTTATCATTGACTGGGCGGGCTAGCATCAGGTGGGCGGGGTTTTAAATTACTCTTTGACTCTTTTCTGGCTGAAAACTGCAGGTTTGAGCACTAAATACTCGTACACTACAGCATCTTCCAGAATAAGGGACACAGCGCTGGAAACAGTAGGTCTGACACTAACTTGTTCTGTCCTCAGAAAGGGGGGCATAAACTATGTGACAGGTTCTCTTTAAGGTCATTCACACAGTCACAAGTTCTAGGTGGCACACTTAAAGAGTACCTACCACCTTCACACAAACACACAAATTGATAGTAGATGAAATTATAAGACTTTTGTCTACTAACTCTCATTAGCAGATCAGAGGGTTTACACCATATTACAGGGTTTTACTTTAACTTTGTCAGTGACAGATCATTATCTAGTAGGATTCCTTTTGTGGAATTCTGGTCTTAGAGGTGTCCCAGAAGTCTTGTAGATCTGCCATAAATATCTGATTTGGAATTCTCCTTTAAAGCATCACCATTTTTCATGTAAACCACCCCCTATTTATGAAACATGGCCAAGCCATTGTAAACTTGGCATTTCTTACCGTATGTTTCACCCATACACCCTAATAGATTGTAAGCTCTCACGAGCAGGGCCCTCACACCTTGTGTCTCATTTGTAAGTACTTTTTAATGTGTAATTTACTGTATGTTTTTCCCTTGAATTTGTAAAGTGCTGCGGAAAATGTTGGCGCTATAGAAATAAAGATATTTTATTATTATTATTATTATTATTATTATTATTATTATTATTATTATTATCACTTAAATATGAGTTCACCATACAGGCAAAAATGAGCACACATTGTTGTTGCTTGTATTATTTTTGTATTATTTGTATAAAAAAAACTAATTTATGTTGCTATAGTTCCTCAAATAATGTGGAATTGAGTTTTGTTCAAACTAAAAAGGAAAATAACAGATTATTCTCCACCTACACATTAGTCAAAATGACATTTTAATTGTAACTTGATATGACTGAGAAGACAAATCTTTTGTAATACTTCTTTTTACAGCTATTGTAATTTTGTATAACAGAATAATTAAATTAAATAAACTTGCATAACATTGAATTTAGGACCACAGAGTTTGTGTAATTTCAGGATTGTACATTTTATAACTAGTCATTATAGGGAAATTATTTTGATAACACAAAATAGACTTTACACATTACTGTTGTGCACCAATACAACTGAGTATGCAAATTTCTTTGCATAATATTCTCTATTTGTATCTGCATGTCAAAAATTATGAAAACTGCAAAAATAAGCTAGTTTAATTTATGACCTATTATTTTACACAGCCCCATCAAAATCCATTAATTCTTCACAGTCTCCTTTATGTGGCTTCTGATTACAAACAAATATACAAGGCTTAGAGAGACTGTCTCTGATTCTTAGCATTACCAAGAACTGCAACAATTTTTTTTATTGTTCTGCAAACTTGTGTTCTTCAGTGGTGATATCTGTCTATACAAGGAAGATATAACTACAAATTACATGTAGCATTAGTTGGCTGGCAACATACATATGTACTGTCATGGCTGTGCCTATTCACAGCACGGTCCTCAGTCCGTAAATTACGGCAGAGGCTGCGCTTTTGGATATGATTTGTGACTGTGCTGTGCATTAAACACCAGCCCAACTTACATAGAATTCATAACAAGGTATCAACTGCCATAGCCAGTATAAATATAAAAATATCTTTATTTAATCAAAATATTAAAAAACACATAAAGCAAAGCACCTAGCACACCCAACAAAGGAAAATCATAGACTGAGACAGCAACATGGGGGTATACAGAAATTAGAGGCACATGTTAATATATACATCAATTAAGACTATCCACAATATACAGACATGTACATTCTGGGCAGCAGACGGTGAAGCCAGTGTTGATTGCCAGCTGTCTGCACCACTTGGGCTGTGTTCTGCATGTCAGGGAGCCAGTGCAATCACTCTCTGGGTCCCTGACTTCCTATTTAAGATCCATTCAGTCTTGAGTTCCTTGCTGGTGATAGTCTTCGCTTGAGCTGGTGTACTTTGTATACGTTTTGGTGCTCTTGGATTTCTGACCTTCTGTCTGCCTTTTGACTTACATTTTCTGCTTGTTGTTTTGGTACTGTTTTCTTTTCCTGGTTCTGACCCACTTCTGCTGACTACTGTGCTATTGTGTTTATCTTTCTTGTCTGTTTGGTTATTTGCACTTACTCAAGGTAGGGACTGCCGCCCAGTTATCACTGACTGCTTAGGGTCAGGTCGACAAGCAGGCAGGGACAGCCTGGGGGACTTAGAACTGTCTGTCTCTGTAGATACTGGGGTCCCTTACACATACTTCTAATGTTGGGGCAGAGAGTGGTAGAGACCATGGGGATACATATGCTACATAATTAGGACACTGAATATAGATGTGTTGTATTATCGGGGCAGTGTCTGATACAAGGGTAGAGAGTACTGCAGACCATGGAGATAAATGTGTTGTATTACTAGGGCATTGTTTTTGAGAGTGGTGCAGACCATGGATATAAATGTGTTGTATTACTAGGGCATTGTTTTTGAGAGTGGTGCAGACCATGGAGATAAATGTGTTGTATTATTGGGGCACTATGTCTGATAAAGGGGTGGAGAGTGGTGCAGACCATGGAGCTAAATGTGTTATATAATTAGGGCACTGTGTCTGAGAGTGATACAGACCATGGAGATAAATGTGTTATGTTATTGGGGCACTGTGGCTGATAAAAAGTAGGCTCAGATAGGCTAACACTTCCTGCTCAGGCTGTGTGTGGTTCTACAGCAGTGACTGACATACCAGCTCTGCTATTCCTAGCTGATCCTTTTAGAGGGACATTGGTGATGGAAGGTTTTTAACAGCAGGGAAGAATGCTACAGAGCTCTAAAGAGTTAAAATTTGTCAGTAAGAAACATAAACAAGCTCCTTTGCTGCTAATAAGCAGGGACTGATGTCACCATGCAGGTAAGAGCTTGGGAACCTGTTAGAGCACAGAGAGATGGCCGGTAACCCAGGAAAACTTCTGTACACAAGCAGTAGATAAACATTACTCAAGCTCTGAAGGTAAGCAAAATCAGAACAGCAATGCATCTGGTAATAATCTTAATGTACCTTTGCCTACATGTTTAAAGCTAATTACTGTGGTAAAAAAGTGCGCAATATTCCAATTGTTAGGAAAAGGATAAATGGAAGCAATAATAATGAACAGCATAAATGTGGGGAAATTTGAAGAACTGGATTTCTTAAATAAAAACAAAAAGATGTGAGTTCTATTTTTAAAAAAAATGTTTTAACTTTTCTTCTTCTACCTTTTCCTCTAGCCAAAATGGGGTAGGGATAATCTTAATATATAGTTCACATTTTATTGCTTTGTTGTGATGTTGGAGGGTCAGCACTAAAAAGAATAACTTACCCCTAGGTAAAAGGAAAAGGTACTGTGATGGAACATATACTTGCCTGGTTGGGTGGTGGTGGGATAGTGAATTATAGTGAATATCATGTGAAATAACAGTTAAACAGTCCGGTGTCATATCAAATATCAGACATTACAGCTGCAAGGTAAATTGACTCTAGTCATCATCTTCCCTAATGGCGGCTGCAACATGGTTTATGATACAATTGGTTAGGTTTTCTTATATGAGGGGACATTCTAGCAAATGTTTTTTCAACCCTAAGCAGCTAAGTAGTTATTTGTGTCAAAAATACTTTTTTGATCTTTTGAAATTGATGAATAGCTTCTAGAGGAGTATTAAATTAATTTCATATGAGATAATCTAGTACTGACTTTCATGTACAGACAAGCCAGAAACTTGTTCTAAGTAAGGATTGTTGTATAGAAATGTCATTGTTTATAGGTGGCTTATGGGCTGATTTAATTTTTTTCTATCAAAACAGTCCATGGTAGGCCCCATGGGATGTAGGATATGGAGGTATGCAGTTATTGGACTAACTTTAAAGATGTATGTGCTAATTACTCTATGGAGCAGAGTCTAACCTTTTCCCAGGGAACAGGGGTTGTCTTTTCACTGGTTCATAGTCATTGTATAAAGAAAGGAAGCGTTTAGGAGCTGTAGGTATGTGAACTATCTCTTAATTAAATAAAAAGTGGTTCTCAGTATGCACGTATATGCAGATTTTAGCTGAGATGGATTATGTTAATTTACGTTATTTTAATTCTTATAGATTGTGATAAAACAATGATAGCTGTTTTCAAGTGATCATTGAGTTGTGTACGGCTGTCATGCAGTGTCAGTTGAGCTACTGTGTTCTATGGAATCGGCTGTTACTTACAACGTTCATATATGATGACGTAGTCTAAAGAATGTGCCTTCTTCTGTTTTGGTTGCATGGCAATAAATTTAACAGCTGCTTGAGCATGGTATATTATATTATAAAAATACATTAGTAACATTTGTACAACCTCCTAAGGGCATGTCCCCACGGCACCGGTTTGCGGGCGATTTTTCAGACGGTTTGCGGTTTTGCAAGCTAACACACCGGGCCGCTATGGAAAACCTGTCGGCCGACCGAAAAACATTGTGCATGTTCATTCTTCTGTCCATTATAAACTGACCGGTATTTGTCCTCTGCCGTGGGGATGAGCCCTCACTGGTGAGCCCAACTGTAGAGGAATGATACAGAACTTCAATTGTGCAATTCTAGTTTACATACAATAACATTTTGCCCTAGTTACAGTCAGCTCCTAACGGACATATTTTAATGTTATGTAAAATAAACATTTCATTCCATGAATGGAATACTAAGGGCGACATGTATGATCGGGAGTTCCGCCTATTTTCTGGCGAAAACTGCAGCTCACCGATTCTAATCCCCTGTTGGAAGCATCGCAGTGATGCGATGTTAGGCGCAAGCTTCGCCACTTTCGGATACGCCTAACATGAAGGGGCGTGCAACGGGCGCGGTGTGGGCGTTCTGGGGCGGGACGCGGAACTTTCGAATACTCCGAGGCATGCATGATCGCGGGTCGGCAAATTGAGGCGCATTGCAGCTCGGACAGGCAGACCTATTTGAATGTGGTCTAAATGAGCCGGAGGAGGCAAAGTGAAGCGAGAACGTAATGGAATGTGGCAAAATGTGCTCTAGGTCGACTGTTACAACTGTACACAGCTCTCCGCTCTGTGAGGCATGGAGTATGATTCCAAAAATCGTTTTTATTAAGTGTAAAACATTATCTGAAAAAGAGCTCAAACCTTCTAAAAACATACATAAATAAAATCACTAACAACACGTTAGTCGCCATCACCGGCGCTACATCAGGAATTGGGATACAGAAAATTGCCGGGAAATACAGTAATTCAAATTCTGTAAACTCTTCTCATTGGTCGGCATAAATCAGCCAATCAGAATAAGAGCGAAAGTGACCCATTATAACCTATGGAGAAGTATTGACCAATCAAATGAAAAGGTGGGACAGTTCAAAATACAGTAAAAAAGGCAGAAAAGAGCTGATTGGTTGAGCTAGCGGGGGCTTGGCTATTCCGGCCAATCAGAGCGCGAGCTACTTTGTCCCATTGTAGTCTATGGAGAGATGGGGGCACTGAAATCTCAGCTCCGTGCGGCATGGAGTATTAGTAAATAAATTGTTTTTATTAAGTGTAAAACATTCTCTGTAAAAGAGCTAAAACCTTCTATAAACATACATAAATAAAATCACTAACAATGCGTTTGTCGCCGAGACTGGCGCTAAATCAGGAATTGGGATATAGAAAATTGCCGGGAAATACAGTAATTCAAATTCTGTAAGCTCTTCTCATTGGTCGGCAGAAACCAACCAATCAGAATAGGAGCGACAGTGAACGATTATAACCTATGGAGAAGTATGGACCAATCAAATTCAAAGGCGGGACAGTTCAAACTACAGTAAAAAAGGCAGAAAAGAGCTGATTGGTTGAGCTAGCGGGAGCTTGGCTATCCCGGCCAATCATAGCGCAAGCTACTTTGTCCCATTGTAGTCTATGGAGAGATAGGGGCACTGAAATCTCAGCTCCATGCAGCATGGAGTATTAGTAAATAAATCGTTTTTATTAAGTGTAAAACATTCTCTGTAAAAGAGCGAAAACCTTCTATAAACATACATAAATAAAATCACTAACAATGCGTTTGTCGCCGAGACCGGCGCTACATCAGGAATTGGGATATTGAAAATTGCCGGGAAATACAGTAATTCAAATTCTGTAAGCTCTTCTCATTGGTCGGCAGAAACCAACCAATCAGAATAGGAGCGACAGTGAACCATTATAACCTATGGAGAAGTATTGACCAATCAAATGAAAAGGAGGGACAGTTCAAACTACAGTAAAAAAGGCAGAAAAGAGCACATGTATGAGCGAACCTCGGGCGCCGACATACATGAGGCGCAGCTTTCACGTTCGATCGGGTGAAAACGGGCGCTACGACGCGCCGATCTTCATACATGTCGCCCTAAGTGCTGTTACATAGGACTGATGTTTCAGTTTATAAAAAGTGGGTTCTAGATTAATATAGAAGTCTAGAGGCGCAAATAATCTGATGCCTAAGTGTGAGTTCTCATGTTGTGGTCATCACATGTAGATGAGTTTACAAGAGCATGTGATGGTTAATAGCTATATAATTTTTCCAGTACTATAAGCAAAGCTGTGCAGCAATAGGTCACCACATATGGGTGTGGTTTTGTCCCAGCAACGTATGTGCCCTTAGACTATGAACACAAAGAAGGCTTCACATTAGGTAAAGTAAGTTTGTCTGCTCAAAATCAAGCAAAACATTGTAGTGCACATTGTGGTACACATCTCACATAATCAGACACCCATTTCAGCCTTCCTGTAGTCTTTTCTAACTATCTAAATACCTTAGTATGAGCATCTGAATAACATTTCAATACATGTCATCTACTGTTCAGTAACTGCATATAAATTCTCACTTTAGCAGACACTTCTCCAGGTTACCATGCTCACACATAATTACCAGGTTTAGCTGATTTCGGTCTAATGCTATGAACAGCTTAATCTTACAGGCTTGTGATTTCATCTTGTGAAAGGGCTTGTCAGATAACTGCAACATGTTTTGTTTACAAACAGTAAAAGACAATGTTCAAGAGGAGGATAACATCCAGATGAGAGAATTAGCTTTGGGCCATGTTCACACGGCTTATTTGGGCACGTATTTCAGGCCGTAATTCAGTCCAGACTGCACGAATTACGGCTGGAATACGTCCCAGTCATTACGGTAATCCACAGTTCTCATAGAGAACTATAGCTTACATCTCCTCTCCCTGCTCGGCGAATCCGCCGTGGGGGGAGATAAGTGACAGGTCATTTACTAGCGGCGTATACGCGCCGCTAGTAATAATAGTCTATGGGCCGGCGAGGTGCCGGCCCCCCGCTCCCGCCCCGTCCCCACGGCATAATTGCGGGGCGTAATTCTGCCCCGCAATTAAGCCGTGTGAACATGGCCTTAGTGGTGGTCCTTTTTCAGAAGTATCTCTAGCTAAGAAAAAGAATAAACCGAAAAATACAAACAATTCTATTCACTTGTTAGGCCACAAAGGCTGTGGTCATATGCCTGTGTGTATGTATGAGGGGATTACACCCAAAAATTTAAGTTGGGTGGGTGGGGGCATGTCTGTCTGCTACTGCCACATTCCTCTTTGATGGTCTTGGGCACTCACATGAGGTGACCATCTTTTATTTTGGCCCTGTATCCATAGAGATTTGACAGAAGTAATTAACAAAGTATAATCCTTTATAAAATTTCAACTCTAATAAAATACAGGCCTATAACGTATATATGCATGGAGTTCTATCTATTTTAAAAAAAATATACAAAATATTTAAATACAATTTCATTTTTTTATATTGTATTCTTGGATTGTAACATCCTTAGGTCCATATAACTTTGTCACCTGTTTATTAATGTCTCTCCATTAGACCATTAACTACTGAATATTGGGAAGACCCGGGGAGACCTGCTAATTTGGAGATACTGTAACACATTCATCTTGCCATCACATTTAGGACTTTATCAGAATTACTTAAATCCTTATGCTTGCCTATTGCAGACTTCAAGAAATGCCTGCTTGCTTACTGTATAATACCAGTGCATCTCAAAAAATTTGAATATCATTGAAAAGCGAATTTGTCAGTAATTTAAGTCAAATATAAAAACCCATGTATTGTATAGACTCATTACACAGAGCAATTTCAAGAATTTCCTTCTAATGTGGGTGATTATGGCTTGTAGCTAATGAAAGCCCAGAATTCATTATACCTGAATTAGAATAATGTGAGAAAGGTCAATATTGTTTACACATGGTGTCACACCCAAAGATTTTTTAAGCCTTTTAACAGTCCCTCAGTCTGGTTCAGTAGGCTCTACTATCATAAGAAGACTGCTGACTTAACAGTTGTCCAGAAGACAGTCACTGACACCAGGGCCATTCCTAGGCTAAATTTCACTCAGGGCGAGGTGAAGAAATTTCGCCCCCCACCCCTCCCAGAACATATGCCACCTCAGTGCGCCACATTGCATCACTATAAACCAAAGCCAAAATATGCAGAAAGCTTTACCACAATATGCTACATATAAAACTACTAAATAATGTTCATACAGTTACCAAATAACACTGCTACACCAACCAGAATCCCAAGACCACTAAGACCACATATCACCAGCACATAGTGACCGAATAATAAAACCACACCATGACCACATATCACCACTATATAGTGACTGAATAATACAAACTGAACATTATATTTCAACCAAGATTACCGGCGTACAGTCACCATACAGGGATGGATACCAGCGGTACTCAGGCTCTGCAGACATATAAATGATTACAGTAAAGTTATATCTAGTGATTCACAGGAGACGTCTCTGAAGAGTTGTTCTCTTCTTCTTCTTTTCCATCTGTCCCAAATGACATGACGACTACTCCCGACTCTTTACTGTAAAATTTACAAAACAAATATCTGAAGACTCCTCCCTTTATCAGCACTTCTCTACCAATTCCTATCTCTATACAAACTCCCCATCTATAGCACCTCATATGGTAGCCATTTAATATGCCCCCCTGGTGCCAGTTGATGCCCTCCTGTAGCCAATGATGCCTCCGTAGCCACTGATGCCCCCCTGTGGCAAGTAGATGCCCTCTGTGGCCAGTAGATGCCCCCCTGTAGCCAGTGATGCCCCCACTTGTAGCCAGTAGATGCCCCTGTAAGTAATTATAAAATAACAAAAAAAGTACTCACCTCGGTCCGCACGTCCCGGTCCGGAGCTGCTGAGCGGTGTAAGCGGTGTGACGTCACCACGCTGCTTACACTGTCATGCAGATCTCAGGGATCTCCTCGGCGGCAGAGCTGCTGACCGAGGAGACCCAGCGTTGCAGGGGCGTGGTGAAAGCAGTGCGCTCCCTGCGACACTGATACAGGGGAGGTGTGCGAGGCAGGCAGCGCCCCCTCGGGTGAGCGGAGCTCCGACGCCCGGGGCGATCGCCCACCTTGCCCGCCCTTAGGACCGGCCCTCACTGACACCCTCCACAGGGAGGGAAAGCCACAAACGGCCATTGCTAAAGAAGCCGGTGGTTCACAGAGTGCTGAATCAAAGCATATTAATGGAAAGTTGTGTGGACAGAAAAATTTAGTGAAAAATGGTGCACAAGCAACAGGGATTGTCGCAGCCTTGAAAGGATAAGAAAAGGCCATTCAAGAATTTGGGAGAGGTTCACAAGAAGTGGACTGTGGCTGGAGTCAGACTTACAAGAGCCACTAAAAACAGGCGTAACTTGGACACAGGCTACAACTGTCACCTTCCTAGTGTCAACCCACACATCATCCAGGGACACAGTCAGAAGCTACTTATCAGGGATAAGGACAAAACGGACTGGACTGTTGCTCAGTGTCCAAAGTCATGATTTCAGATGAAGGTTTATTGTGCATTTAATTTGAAAATCAGGTTTCCAGAGTCTGGAGGAAGAGTGTATAGGCCACAATCTAAGCTGCTTGTGGTCAAGTGTGAAGTTTCTACAGTCGCTGATGGAAACATGTCTTCTGCTGGTGGTTGGTCCACTGTGTTATATCAAGTCTAAGGTCAAGCTTTATTAAGATGCTGATTTCATTATCCAGCAGGACCTGGCACCTGCCCACACTGCCAAAAGTACCAATACCTGGTTTAATATTTACCGTACTTGATTGCCCTGCAAACTCACCTGACCTAAACTCCGTAGAAAATCTATGGTGCATTATCAAGAGGAAGAGACACCAGACTCAACAATGCAGCTGAGCTGAAGGGGGCTATCAAGGCAACCTGGGCTTCCATAAGCAGTTCCACAGGCTGATCACCTCCATGCCGTGCTGCACTGATGCAGTTATTTATGCAAAAGGAGCCACATGTGTGAAAACTGTCTAGGTCTAAAACTTTATTTGCTGCCCAAAGCAACCAATCAGAGCTTCCCTTTCATTTCATATAGTGCTCTGAAAAAATGTTAAGGGAGCTCTGATTGGTTGCTATAGGAAACAAAGAAAGTCTTAGACCTAGACAGTTTTCATACATGTCCCCCTAAGTGCATATACTATACATATTTTTCAGTAGGCAAACATTTCTTTATTGCCATTTATATTTTCAATTGATCTTATTGCTTTTTATTAGCTATAAGCCATATTCATCCACATTAAAAGAAATATCACTCTGTATGTAATAAGTCTATGCAGTATATGGGTTTCTCAGTCTGACTTGAATTATGGCCATTCTGTAAGTTAACATTTTGTTGATACTCTAATTTTTGAGATGCACTAGTATATCCCACTCCTTGACTGGTGCTACTGTAATCAAAGTTATTCACGTCACATGTCAACTATTGTAATGCTATGGCAGATCTACATATAGTTTGTTCCAAAAATAATACTACTATACAGCAACCATACAGAACATAGTACTGACAGGCAAAATATAAATAGTTTTAAGGCAATGCGCCAGAATGTATGAACCTGTTCTTCTGCAGGTCATACATACAGGCGCAATCTACTGCCAATACGACAAGTCTGGCTCAGGCACCACCTTTAACCTGGTCTGGCTGTTCTAATTGCTCTGCACCTAGGTTTGGCGTCAAAGATTCATAAATGTGTCTACTTCTATGAATGTGATGCGATGCCTCCATGTGTCCTTGGTGCATTACAAAGGGACTTATCGCACCAAAGTTTGGAATGCGCCTGTTCATACATTCTTTTTGTCTCAAAGTACACCAGAAAACTGGCGCGGCCCTGTTCATACATGTCGCCCATAGTGCTGCTATACTATATACATACAGAGTACTACTTTACAGCACACATATGAAGAACTACTATATGAAACATACACACATTTTACACACATTTACACAATACAAACATATACGGTATGTAAAATAAACATGCATTACACACACATACTATATATAAAGTTGAAAGCAGAAGTTTACATACACTATAATAAATATACAGTTGAAAGCAGAAGTTTACATACACTGTATAAAATAAACACATATGCATTCTCTGAAATGAAATTAGAATAAACTAAACGCATTTCAGGTCAATTAGGATTACCAAAATTATTTACAGTATATTTGCCAAATGCCAGAAAAATGAGAGAGACTTGGAATTCTCAGGAAGAGAATTGAGGTAAGGTTTATTCTGATTTCATGTCAGACAGTGAGAAAAACATGCATATGTGTCTTTTTATACAGTGTATGTAAACTTCTGGTTTCAACTGTATATATACACTAATTCACAAACTTATGGTGTATTATTTTAATTTGCAAATAAAGACTTTGCCCAATTATCAACTGTTTTTATACTTTCTTTTATACACCCTAATACAAAAATATCTACAGGTGCCGAAGCTTTTTTACAATTTCAAATTATGATAGTTGTTTTTTGAGTTTTTTAGACTAATATATTTCATATTTATAGGTTTTTTATGCTTTACATCATGAAGTACTATGATTTTTTGTTTCCCTATAGGACAAAAGTGAAATTATAATGAGCATGGGAGGTTTTTCAATGAAAATAACAAAGGAACACCAGAAAACTAACATATAGGCAAAAGTTCATCAAATGTTCAAAAAGGTTAAAAAGTCATAACCCTACTTACACACTATGCTTTCTTCTGTGTCTTTATTTATTATTCAAGGTAGAAGGAGCTCATCCTGCCCCTCATTGGAATTTTATTATTTATTTACAACTCTTGTTAACAAGCTTTATTGATATATCATGCATATTCACTTTTTGTTCACTGTTCTGATGCACATATTATGTTTCTGCTACTAAGGAATATATGAAAAAATTTGAGGCTCTTAGTGTGAAAATACCGGCCGCTATTTGTCCTGTGCCGTGGGAACGCACCCTAACAGTCCCTTGATGTTGAAAGATAATCTTTGCAGTGAGAAAACCCCTGCATAAATATGACTGTACTTCAGGCAAAGGCTTTAACAGAAAACAAGTTGTTCTCACCACACGGTCTTTTAAGGTTATAGTAGGGTTCACCGCATCACCAGATACCTCAAAGTATCCATTCTTTTAATTCCTTTCTGGCCATCCAACAGAGCAGCAAAGCTGGTATTCAGCTCATTTAGTGGCGTAGCTTCAGGGGTTGCAGTGGTCACACTTGCAACTGAGCCCCTGAGCAAGGGGGACGTATGGGCTCACCACACCACACCGCTTCATTGCTGGGTCAAATAGACCCAGCAATCACAGCCAACGTGGCATAGACGGCACAATGTAATAAAATCATCGTACTGCCTATGCCACTGCCCCTGGTCCTCAGCCAAAACAAGCTTACAGTCTCATGAGAAGGACTGTGTCTACTGTATAGAGGCAGAGGAAGGGGTGGGGTGAGGCGTTCTGTCTTCTACAGCGTCCCGGGTGGAACATCAGTGAAGACGAAGAGCAGTATGCCACAGCAGCAGCCATCACTTGCTGTGTGCCGCCCTCATCCTCCTGCCGGGACAGTGATCAGGTCATCCAAGCAGCTCCACTTACTGTGCAGGCTCGGAGCACAGCGGCTCACGGTCACACTTTATATTAGTGTATACTTCATGTTACATGAGACTGGCTAGTATGGCAGACAAGCTGGGACTTGTATTTCCACAGAGGCTGCTGTGGAACTACAAGTATCCGCGTACCACATTACATATGCTTTAAGTTTTGAAGGCTATCTAGCGTGGCATACTGGTACTTGTAGTTCCACAACAGCCTCTGTGGAACTACAAGTCCCAGCCTGTCTGCCACACTGGCCAGTCACATAAAATATGAACATTACAGGAATACACTCTATATACAGTGGGTATGGAAAGTATTTAGACCCCTTTACATTTTTCACTCTTTGTTTCATTGCAGCCATTTGGTAAGATCAAAATGTATATACACAGATATATACATAAAGTGCCTCATCTTTCAGATTGACTGGTGTGGCAGGCACACTGGCACTTGTAGTTCCACAGTGGCAGTTGGAACTGCAAGTACCAGCACACCACAATAGATATACTTTAAATTTTAACGGCTATTTAGTGTGGTATGCTGGTCTGTCTGTTCTGATCCTGTCATTTTGACCCTTTAGATGCAGCAATACACAAGGCAGTGGCATCTAAAGGATTAAGTAACAGGGCTCCCCTCCCCACTGCCACAAGATTGCGGGGTGCCAAGGGGTAGTCATGACAGCCCGAGGCCTAAAGAAGATCTCCATGGATGCCATGTTACTACTTAGATTGCACCCTGCAGTAGGCAGAGCCATTATTGTATATTGTTCTGCAATATTTTATTACTGCAAAACAATGTACAACTGATCGCACCCCCCTGTTGCCAAGTGCCCTAGGGGGACTACAAGTAAAATAAAAAAAATGTAAAAATAAAAAAAATATATAACTATAATTGGTATTGCCACAGTCTTCAAAGTCCGGTCTAATAAAATATAGCATTACTTATTCTATATGGTGAACACCGTAAAAGAAAAAAGATAACGCCTAAACTGTCTTTTTTTTGTTCCTTCACATCCCTAAAAATGGCAATAAAAAGCAATAAAAATTATAGCCTGCATACCTATATAACTATCTACTGAGGGGACCTATATACCTAATGAGGGATTACCTAATGGGGAACTATATGTCTATCTTCCTACCTAGTGGGGGGCTATATACTTAATTACCTACTGAGTGGATGTATATATTTACTGAGGGGGCCTATATACCTACATTCGGAGGGTACCTTTATACATACTTATTGTCAGAGGCCTTCATACCTACCTACCTACCTACTATATAGCTACCTAATGGGGATCTATCTATTTACTTATTGATCTATCTAAAGGGGCTTACATACCTATGAACCAAAGTTGGACTTTACCTATTTATTAAGAAGAGCCTGCCTACTTAACTGATTTACCAATTTTAAGGGTGCACCGTAATTAAAAAGAGCATCTACCTATCTGCCTGCCTAATTTGGGGGGTTGCCTGTTAGATGGGGTGTTTAACTACGTACTGGTGGCACAAATGAGGGCCCTGTAATCTGGTGGGGGCACTATCACTGTTCAGGGAACAAATACTGTGTGGTTCACCAGGTGATCATTATTACCATTTGGGGTGCTATAATGGGGAACTATATGCCTTAGGGAGTTTGTTCAGAGGTAGGAATTGGTAGAAAAGTGCTGGGAAAGTGAGTAGTCTAAGATGCTTGTGTGGTAAGTTCTGCAGGGACGAGTCATGGCCGGGAGAAGTCATCATAGCGGTCTGGGCCGGATGAAGAAGAAAAGGAAAAGAGAATGATTCCCATCAGATAAGACGTCACTTGTGAGTCCCTTAATGTAATTGCCCTGTAATCACTTATACAGCTGCAGAGCCTGTGTACACTAGTATTTACCACTATATGGTAACTGTATGGTGGTATTAGTGGTCTTAATGTAATGGTTTATATTCAGTAACAGTATGATGGTATTATTCAGTTTCTTTATTGTGGTTTTGGTATTTTGCTTTTATTTAGCAATACTGGTCTTGGTGTTTTGATTTGGTCTGTAACAGTATGGTGGTATTAGCCCCTATGTAGTGATGAAATACAGTAACATGTGGCGGTATTATTGGTGTTGATTTGAAGAGTAACCATATGGCGGAATTTGTTACTATATGGTAGTGATATTTGGTGGTATTATTTGTTTTTTGTATATTGTTGTTATTGGTAATATTGGTCTTGGTATGCTGGCTTGCTCAGTAACATTATGATGGTATTAGTCACTATGTAGTGGTGACAAGCGGTGATGATGTGGCAGTATTGTTTGGCCCTTGTATACATAGTGACCTACAGAATAACGATAGCATGTTAATTAAACTGTATGTGTAAACTCCAACAAAAACTAAACCCAAAAACAAAAGTGCAATTGTATTTTTTTCCTGTTCACTCCTCATAGGGAGGAAGGGAGAAGGCGATGAGGGTTAGATGCTTTGGATGTGTAACTTGTTTTTCTTTTTTCCCGTCATTTTGCCCCATTTCAAACAAATTTTCTTCTATTAGACAATAGAATAGAAATAATTTTCCATGTTACTCTACACCGCAATCATCCTTCATACCAAGTAGAGAACCTGTTGTTAAAAACTAGTGGTCCACAGCCGTTGTCCGGTGTTAGAGGGGCCCAAGCTGTAATTTTGCACCAGGGCCCATGAGTCTTTATCTACACCCCTGAGCTCATTCATCTTCCTGTGGTACAGACAGAAGAGAGAAGAGGAAGGCAGGACTTCCAGAGACCCATGTCTTGCATTATGTTGCAAACCATTACCCAACTGCACTGAGGACAAGTGATCCATCTGTCCCCCCACCACTACCTTGCACACAGTAGCAGCAAGTATAGGTGTTAACTTTAGATGAAAATGCTGATTTCCATGGCTAATGGATCTTGGAATTCTGATGAATAACAAATAGCTAGTCATCTTTTTACATTGAAAACTGATAAGCCTACAATTAAACAGTGCCATTTCAATTATTTTCTGTCCCTGTTTTGACCGTTCCTTTTTCTTTTATAAGTTTTACTGTTAGGAAAAATCTCATGAACAAAAACAGCTGTTGCTTTTATTATTTTCCATGTTTTATGTCTATACAGACCTCTGCAGGCAACACTGACAGTATTACAAAAGTGACGCACGCATCCAAATGAACTGGAGGGGTAGATGTGACATTACTAAAACTTTCCAGTATTTTAACTGTCAGGCTTGTTTCATGAAAATGTAGTTGTATTGCACCTGCATACTCAATTTGTTTTAATGCTTTTACCGCATTACCAAAATGAATTATTCATCTCAAAACTAGGCTTTGCTGAAAAAGGAGTGCCACTTGGAGTATCGAACAGTAGGTTATGAATTGTGGCTGAGTGATTTTCAAGTGGAATATTGCAGCTAAGTACCATACAAAATCCAATCCTAGATAGTAGTTGAGGGATAAATTAATTAAATAAATGCAGTTTTTAATGTAAAGTGATAAAGTTGTGATAATCAATCTTTTCCAAACTGTCTCTAAATATCACTTAAATCAAGGCTAAACATGAAATTTGATTTGCTGGATTTTATGCAGAAGAAGATTCCATATTTGTAGGGTTTGGTACATTGAACCAGTATTCATTTTTATCATGAAGGTTGTCAAATCATCTGGTTTTTTTTGGAGTCTGTGACAGATGAGGTTAGTGGGAGTTATTTCCACCTTTTTGTTCCACCTTTTACAAATAGCATGGTGGTCAGTAGTGTACATAGAAGAAAAGAGACCCTATAACAAAGAGCAAAATAGGCCCTCTACTATGTCAACAGATTTTTCCAACAGGGACAATAGAGCCTGATATTTCACTCTCTTCCTGGCCGTTAAGCCAATCCCCAACTTTTTTGCTTGGTATTTTTCTTGCTATGAAAGTATACAGGCTGGTTTTTCGTCGCTCCACCAGCCTCCTAGCTGCTGCATAGTCTGCCACTTTATAATGTATGCCATTACTATAATTACTTGGGGTGTGCAAGAGTTTCTCTAATAGCAAGATCTCAACACTGAAATAAAATTGCATGCTATTAAGAAACCTCTTTAAAGAGTCAGCAGTAAGTTAGGCATGAAAAAATATACTACTCGAACTATTGAATATCATCAAATATTAATATTTTCAGTGCTAGTCATTAATCAATTGCATTTTAAACAACAGCTGTTAGTACTAAGGCCTCAGAACTGCTTATATCCTACATAGAGATAGAAATATACCCAAAATTATGGTCATATTGATTTTACGTTAAGTGTAGGTGCTGGGCTAAAGCCTTGGGATCTAAGAATACCTATAAAAAGGTATATAATAATAATAATAATTATTATTATTATTGTTAAAAGAGGATGGAAACTGGGAGTAAGGTGCATGTCACACTTGTAAGCACACAGATAGTTAAGATTGAGGTAGTTGGAGATTGCTTTGTAACTATGCAAATGAAAAAGAGTATGAAACATCCCCTAACCAGGTAATACCTATAGCTATTCAGGATTGACAATCTGTAACAGACAAGTGTGAAGCTAAAGTGGGATTATTTCACTGAGGAAGGTCAGTCAAATCTAGCAGGCTTTTCGCTGATTGCCAGATGTAAATTTGCAAGCAGTAAGCAGGGCTGGCAATCATTAGAACTCTAAGTAAACGCCAAGTAAAAAAAAAGTACGCATTCGAATTCATACATGTCGCCCTAAGTATTCTATGAAACATTCTACAAACAATTAACAAAGAAAATTGTTCCACTACAGGTAAGGCATACAGATGGACACAAATAAAGATTTACTAATTTACCTTCTAGATAAAATAGATAGAAATTGGAAATTGCTGTAAGTATTATGTGGATTCGCTGGACCACAGCAAGCGATGATAGTTAAGCCACGCCAGGGAGCGGAGTCTAAGTAGCCCCCGGTATTCACCAAGCTCGCCGCAAGCGGGATGGACTTGCTGCGGCGTGAGGCTACCAGGTCGCTACCGCTGACGTACTTGCTTCGATGGTGGTGGGGTACTGCGTGGTACAGAATCGAATCCAAAGCGTAGTCAGGGACAGGCAGAAGGTCGGCAGGCGGCAGAGTTTCGTGGTCGGGAAAAGGGAAAAGAAGGTCAGGGCAGGCGGGGGAAACAGCAAGGTCAGGAAACGTAGCGGAACGGACTGGTACAGGGTAATCAGAAGACTTTCAAACACTCTAAAACTAGGCAACGCACACCAACAATCTGGCTGTGAATGTTGGGGGCGTATTCCTTATATCGGACCAGCGGCCGGCAATTGACCAAATTACCGGCGTACTGGCCCTTTAAATCCAGCCCACCCGTCGCGCGCGTGCCCTAGGCAGCGGGTACGCGCGCGGCGCCCGGGATAGGCAGGAGCAGCGTACACCGGAGCGTGGACGGGTAAGTGGCTCGGCGCCGGACCTCAGGTGGCAGGGGGATGGTCGCGGGTAGCCAGCCCTCATGACAAGTGCTAATCTTTCACAGCCCTTGGGCCCTTGTGGGTTAAATAATATAGAACATGCTTATACTTTTAGATGACTGTTTTGGATAAACTGCCTGTGTATATGATGAATAGCACAGTTTCTGACATTATTTAACTTTTATCTAGCAGTTTTTACTAATATTACTATTTGCAGGTTCCATCTCTTATTTTCAGGTGTCCGTGAGCTAGTGGGTGGAGGCAAGCTGCTATGATGTTGCCCACACACTGCTTGCACACACCAACGCAGGCATAAAAGGAAATCCTTCTCTTCTGTATCTCTAAAGCTCAGTCTCAAAACACCAGTGTGGTTAGAATAGTATGATATATAATTATTAGGGCATGTCCCCACGGCACGGGTTTTCGGACGGTTTTTCAGCCGGTTTGCGGATTTTCAGACCGCCTGAAAAATCGGCCGAAAATTAGCACAATTGTGCTCTATGGAAAACCTGTGCAGCAGTCCCCACTGCACGGGTTTTCCGTTGGGCGGTTTTTCCGGACGGAATATGAACACCTCAGTGGGCGGGGCGACGGCTGTTCTCCGTTCATCGCGGAGAAAAGACATCCCCCTCGCGGCCGTGGGGACGGCCGCAAAACAGTACAAATACCGGCCGGCAAACCGCCCGGCATTTGTCCTGTGCAGTGTGGACGCGCCCTTAGTAGCACATACACCTGTGTCTTATTTGTACTCTCCAGCCACTCCTTCCTTCTCTCTTACCCCTATCCACTGACTTTTATGGGCAGTATGTAACCTGATGTAAGTGATCCAATCCATCTTAACGGAGGTTTTACCATATTTTATGCTTAGCTTGTCCTGCCTCAGCTTTTAGTGTTTTCAAAATGGGACATGTATGATTTGTTTAAACTCATATCATGCGACCCAGCAGGCCTCAACATCTTAATGCTTTTCCACACAAGGAAATAGCTAGGTTCAAAACCCTGCAGGAACCAAACATGTGATTTTTTTTTTCTCAATGCACATACCTGATTGAGGTTTCTTTTCTCTTTTTATTTATTTTCACTGTTTGACTCATTACTAAGGCTTTCAGAGGATAGGAGTAGAATGACAGCACCTGGGGTTGAACACTCGCTCAGCAGTGAGTGTGTGATTACTAAGTAGGGAAGTGTCTAACAGTAACTGCCTGAGAGGAGAGGTAATGTCTGAGCAAGTGCGGCCAGGACTGAGGAGCTCTAGTTACAGGTTGTATCTTCTGGAGAGGAACTGTACGCTATGGATCACTAAGATAGCAACTAAAACAAAATGGTCCAGAATTTATAATAATGATGATGAATGGTAAAGATGTTTATTATTTAATTTGCTAGCTTCTAACATCAATTTGACTTTGTGGTCAAACCCCTTTAAGAGGAACAATACAAATAGTTTTAAAGTGAGTAATTAGTTGAGGAGCCAAAGGGAGGAAAAAAAGGAGCCTGATTTATTTTCCAAAAAATATATTTTTTATATTAACTTTTACTTTTGGTAGCTATACATATGTTAGTAGCTATTTATGTTAGGGATGCAAGAAGCCCCATGTGGTAAATAGGGAGTTTAGTGGGAACTCTAACTCTCATAACTTGCAATATGTGTAAACATTTAGGGCCACATGTATGAAAACTGTCTTGGTCTAAGACTTTCTTTGTTGCCCATAGCAACCAATCAGAGTTCCCCTTAGGCTATGTTCACACGGCTTAAATTGGGGCGCATTTCACGGCGTACTGCGCTCAAATACAAACGAAATGCGCCCCAATCATTACGGTAATCCACAGTTCTCATAGAGAACTATGGATTACACCTCCTCTCCCCGAGCATACAATATGATGTGCGGGGAGATAAGTGACATGCCATTTATTCACGGCGCTTACGCGCCGCGAGTAATGGCGGTCTGTTGGGCCGGTGGGCTGCCACCCCACCCGCATCGCGGGAGTACGCGAGCTCCCGAACACTGTACTGTATGCCCTGCAATTAGCTGTGTGAACTTAGCCTTACATTTCATCTAGTGCTCTGAAAGAATGAAACGGGCGCTCTGATTGGTTGCTATGGGCAACAAAGAAAGTCTTAGAGCAATACAGTTTTCATACATATCCCCCTTAGATTGCACTACCATTTTATTAGATTAATGTCACCAGCAACTTGTCCCAGTTTTTAAGCTTGGTTCTAAGTAATCCCTGAAGAGAGTGACATTTTCTTAAATGGACAAAGAGTGTGATACCAGGATATTTTAATTTGACAAATATTGACACTCTGTGAAATTGTGTTGTCAGACAATAAAATCAAGGCAGATGAATTTTGCTTATCTAAAAATTTGCATATCTTCTTTAACATGTCTGCTGGATGTGAATAAAATCAGCACAAACTAGATTATTTGTATGGAGTTGTACACTCACCGGCCACTTTATTAGGTACACCTGTCCAACTGCTCGTTAACACTTAATTTCTAATCAGCCAATCACATGGCGGCAACTCAGTGCATTTAGGCATGTAGACATGGTCAAGACAATCTCCTGCAGTTCAAACCGAGCATCAGTATGGGGAAGAAAGGTGATTTGAGTGCCTTTGAACGTGGCATGGTTGTTGGTGCCAGAAGGGCTGGTCTGAGTATTTCAGAAACTGCTGATCTCCTGGGATTTTCACGCACAACCATCTCTAGGGTTTATAGAGAATGGTCCGAAAAAGAAAAAACATCCAGTGAGCGGCAGTCCTGTGGGCGGAAATGCCTTGTTGATGCCAGAGGTCAAAGGAGAATGGGCAGACTGGTTTGAGCTGATAGAAAGGCAACAGTGACTCAAATAGCCACCCGTTACAACCAAGGTAGGCAGAAGAGCATCTCTGAACGCACAGTACAGCGAACTTTGAGGCAGATGGCTACAGCAGCAGAAGACCACACCGGGTGCCACTCCTTTCAGCTAAGAACAGGAAACTGAGGCTCCAATTTGCCCAAGCTCATCGAAATTGGACAGTAGAAGATTAGAAAAACATTGCCTGGTCTGATGAGTCTCGATTTCTGCTGCGACATTCGGATGGTAGAGTCAGAATTTGGCGTCAACAACAAGAAAGCATGGATCCATCCTGCCTTGTATCAACGGTTCAGGCTGGTGGTGGTGGTGTAATGGTGGGGGGAATATTTTCTTGGCACTCTTTGGGCCCCTTGGTACCAATTGAGCATCGTTGCAACACCTTGTGGTATCTATGCCACGAAGAATTGAGGCAGTTCTGAAGGCAAAAGGGGGTCCAACCCGTTACTAGCATGGTGTACCTAATAAAGTGTCCGGTGAGTGTATATGAAAGACTTAATATGGAAAGACAAATAAGATGACAGAACTGTTGGACATTAGTTAATGAAACTATTAATGTTTAAAGAAAGAATAAAGCTGAAATGTTAGGCTCCATTCACATGGCAGATTTCAGTAATGAATGGATTCTGCTCCGAAATCTCCATGTGTTCGAAACCAAAATCCATGTGCAAAATCATCCCATTATATTTAAACAGCTATGGTGCAGTTATTTCTGGTACAACTTTTGAAATCTACAGTGCAGAAAACATCTCACAACTTCAGATTTACAGTTTCTCTGTGTTATTTTATTCATTTTTATAGAACTATCATGTATGACCACACTATACAGAGGTTGTTATTATCCATTAGGGCATGTCCCCACGGCAAGGGTTTTCGGCCGGTTTTTCAGACCGCCTGAAAAACCAGCCGAAAATGAGTACAACTGTGCTCTATGGAAAACTCATGCAGCAGTCCCCACTGCACGGGTTTTCCGCCCAGCGGTTTTGCCGCCCGCGGTCCGCCCAAAAAACATTGAGCATGTTCATTCTTCCGTCCCAGTGAACACCTCAATGGGAGGGGGGAGGGCTCTTCTCCACTCATCGCGGAGAAAATCCGCCCCGCCCCCCGCGGCCGTGGGGATGGCCGCAAAACAGGACAAATACCGGCCGGCAAACCGACCGGTATTTGTACGGTGCCGTGTGAATGGAGCCTTAGGGTTCACAACCTAAATTCTACATTAACTGATCTGTATGTTTTAGGAGTGTGTGAGGAAATCAGAGTACCCAGAACATACAAACTCTTTGCAGATGTTGATCTGATTCACACGGCTTATTCACGCCGGATTTGCGAGCCGGATTGCGCTCGCAATTCCGGCTTGAATAAGGGGTGGGTGCGGGGGCAGGGGCGCGGCCCGCCGGCCCCATAGACTGCCATTATCCACGGCGCGTATTGCGCCTGGATAATGTGCATGTCACTTTCTCCCCGCCCGGCGGATTCGCCGAGCGGGTAGGAGCGACGGAATCCACTGTTCTCTATGAGAACTGTGGATTACCGTAATTACTCCGACGGATTGACGCCGTACTGCACAGCCTAAGGGTATGTTCACATGGCATGTTGGATCCGATTTTGGATCTGTTTTTAGATGCGTGTTTGGATCCATGTTTCAGATCTTAAACGGACCCAAACACAATCTAACAATGTGCAGTGTGATTTACATTGCTTTCAATGTAAAACACGCATCGCCGTTCAGTCGAATGATTGCTGATGCGTGTTTACGTGCGTCTTTCGGATTCGTTCCAAGAATTGATGTGTCAATTCTTGATCCGAAAGACGCAGCAGGTGCCCTATTTAAAACTGTAGGGTGTGTTTCTGCTGCAGCCATAACGCATCCAAACACGCAGCTGCGTGTTGGATGCGTTTTGGATGTGATTTATGCAGTGCTTTTGGATACGTTTTTTGGATCCAAAATGGATCCAACATGCCATGTGAACATACACTAAGGTAGAAGTTCTAACCACTGAGTTACCCTTCCACACAGTCTCCACACAGAAACAGGAATAGTAAACAGGACAAAGGTTACACCTTTCAAATTGGGCTAATCCATATCTAAAGCCAATGCACACAAAAAATCTGTGGCAGAAATATGCTCAGATTTTCACTACAAATACATAGTGCGTTTTACAGTGAACATTCCGTTATTGTCTCAGTGTCTTGTGGTATTTTGTAAATTAAGTGACTGTGTAGCAAAACAAAGGACTAAAGTCACTAAGAACTAGGTACATGGTGACAGATAATGACAGAATATACTCTTTAGAAAGCAGTATGTAATTTCTGAATTGAACACAAAACAGCTTGTTGACAAGTATATGATCAAAACTGTACACATACCATGAGCAGGAATATGAGCAAGGTAAACTGTCAGTCATATTGACAAGCCAAACACATTAGCAAGGCATAAACAGTTTATGTCACAACATAATGTTACTTCTCTTCATACTTTCTATAAATGGCCGCATGTTGTGAATGTTGTTTGTGAATTCTTCTACAGTATATTATCTCAGTCCAAGCAATATGTTAGGGTCCTTGGAAGTTTTTACTGCTTATCCAATTTTAGATTAAGTTAACATAGCTCTCAACAATGCATTTACATTATTACTATTATTATTATTATTAGTATTCTTATTGACATAATAGAATTAACCAATTTTAAAGTATAACAAAGTTGAACAATTGTAATGTCTCTAAATTTGTAGCGGTTCAATGGTTGGGAACCTCTATGCTTGAATGAATGAATGAATGACCCATGTTTCTTTTCACCATGATGTCCGACATGAAAAGGGCTGAGCTTTCTCATTAGGGAGAGGCACTGTGTTGATGTTTGGGGAATAAGGACCTCATGTAAGAAAACTGTCTAGGTCTAGTACTTTCGTTGTTGCCCACAGCAACCAATCAGAGCTTACCTTTCATTTCATATAGTGCTCTGAAAAAATTAAAGGGGAGCTCTGATTGGTTGCTATGGGCAACAAAGAAAGTCTTAGACCTAGACAGTTTTCACACATGTCCCCCTTATTGCCTTAAATGCTCAACTGAAGTTTAAATATTCGAAAAAGGCTCAAAGGAAAAGAGCTGGGACTCTACAATGCCCTCATAAGAAGAAAAATTGAATGCAGAAGTGGCTGAGCAATCACGCTTCTGCTGTATAAAAGTCTATGGGAGAGACACACATGAGTATTCAAGAGATTACAGCAATTACTGCAGTCAAAACCGAGTGCTTTGGATGAACTTTGATATGGATTTATGGCAGTAGCTTTATGCATATACATTTTTCAGGAAGTCCATTTAAAGGTCCAATGCACAGGTACATTAATATAGGTATGAATTTTTTACACATATTACCCTCACAAGTACTACAAAAACATAAAGTAAATTAGGCAAGTTACACCTCTTCAAATTGGCAACCTATAGATTGCAGGAAAAAACGGGAGAATTGCTCGATTCACAATCGTGCTTCCAAACATCTATGACACTCATGTTGATTTGTGTGAACTACACGCTGTACATAATGCAGATAAGTCACTTATGACCCCATGGTAGATGGGCAGATAATGACGGATATGATCTTAGAAACATAGTTCTTCTAAATGAAACAAAAACCCTAGTTTGGACGGATTGACAACGTACACACCATGAGCCAATATGGCAGAAATTCAGTCATAGAAACCAAACCTTACGAGGCCTGGGAACAGTTTGTCAACAAATGAAGTATGCTTATGACTTTATAAATGGCAGTATGATGTAATTGTTGGAAATTCTTTACAATAAATCTCATCAAGCAATTATTGGGGTCTTGGTTTTCTGTTATCAATTTGTTTTAAATGTTTAAAATGCATTAATATACATTGATTTTTTTTATGTCTCATGACATAAGATAACTTAAACCAATAAAGTTATAAATTGAACAATTGAAGCTTTGGGGGGTTTCACTGGGAATTATGCTGAAAAATGACCATTTTCTAGCATGTGCCAAGATAAAGGCACCCAAAAATTTTGTTTGGGGAACAAACAAGTCATGAAGAAAACTGTCTATCCTAGAACTTTCGTATGTTGCAAAAGGGAAAACAATGACATTTAAACCCTTTTTTCTTTTCTCAATTAAATAAAGGCCGATTGGTTGCCCAAAATTTTAATCCAAAGACAGTTTTAGCAATGCCACCCTTTGTTAATGCTCAACTGATTTGTAAATATTCAAACTGCACATAGGATTTATTACTGAAGAAACAGCTTTATCAACCAGCTGCTCATAGTTCCATGTATAAAACGTCTGTGCAAAAGTAAGACAGAGGTGAAAAAATGCTGCAAAGTAAGAATGCTTTTTAAAAAAGTGTTAATAGTTTATTTATATGAATTAACAAAATGTGAAGTGCATAACCAGAAGAGAAAGCAAATTAATATTCGGCATGAACACCCTTTGTGTCTAAAATAGGAATGATGAATGTGGAATATGACCCAGCATAGCCCAGATCTCAAGAGAAAGGAGAGAAAGGATCTAAGCAGGCCAATATGCACAGAAGATCAATAATAATAATAATCTTTATTTCTATAGCGCCAACAAATTCCGCAGCATGTAGAGGGTATAATTACAGACAAAAGACATACATTACACAGTGTAAGCTCGCGAGAGCTTACAATCTATGAGGGTGTCTGGGGGAGACAACGGGGAGAAGTGCTGAATTTACAATGGTCCGGCCATGTTTCATAAATATGGGGTGGTTTACATAAAAATTGGGTGAACCTGCCACCCTGACTGTACATCTATATACAGATAAGTGCCTGTGAGTGCCCTAGTGTAGGGAGTGACAAAAATGTGTGTGATAGAAGGTGTGGGTTAGCAATTAGTGGTTTTGGTAGACCTGCCTAAGAAGATGTATTTTCAGGACACTCTTAAAACTGCGAAGGCTAGGATTGTGCCTGATGGTACGTGGTAGCATGTTCCAGATAACGGGTGCAGCACGTGCAAAATCTTGAAGACAGGCATGGGCGGTTCGGATGATTGTGGTCTGTAGTTTGATGTCCGCAGCTGAGCAGAGAGAGCGGGCAGGGTGGTAGACAGAGATGAGGGAGGAGATGTAGGGGGTGCAGCGCTGTGGAGAGCTTTATGGGTGAAAGTAATTAGTTTATGCTGTATTCTGTACTGGATGGGCAACCAGTGCTGTGACTGACACAGGGTAGAGGCGTCAGTATAGCGGCTGGAGAGAAAGACAAGCCTGGCTGCTGCATTCAGGACAGATTGGAGAGGGGAGAGTTTGCAGAGTGGGAGACCGATAAGCAGGGAGTTACAGTAATCAAGACGAGAATGAATAAGAGCAACAATGAGGGTTTGAGTTGTTTCGATAGTGAGAAATGGACGGATTCTGGAGATGTTCATGAGGTGCAGGTGACAAGAGCGGGCGAGGGATTGGATATAAGGGGTGAAAGACAGATCAGAGTCTAGAATAACCCCAAGACACCGGGCCTGCTGCCTAGGTGTTATGGTGGTGCCACACACTGAGAAAGAAATAGCAGATGGGGGTTGGTTAGTAGATGGGGGAAAAATAAGAGGTCAGTTTTAGTGAGGTTTAGTTGGAGATAGAGAGAGGACATGATGTCAGAGACTGCGGACAGACGGTCACTAGTGTTTTGTAGCAGGGCAGGAGTGAGATCTCGGGAAGAGGTGTATAATTGGGTGTCATCAGCATAGAGATGGTACTGGAAGCCAAATCTACTGATGGTTTGGCCAATAGGGGCTGTGTAGATTGAGAAGAGGAGTGGACCAAGAACTGACCCCTGAGGGACCCCAACAGCAAGAAGGACAGGAGAAGAAGTAGAACCTGCAAATGAGACACTGAAGAAGCGGTCAGAGAGGTAGCAAGAGAACCAAGAGAGAGTGGTGTCCTGGATGCCAATTGCACGGAGTATGCTGAGGAGAAGATGGTGATCAACAGTGTCAAATGCTGCAGAGAGATCCAAGAGAAGCAACAATGAGTAGTTACCCTGAGATTTAGCAGTGTGGAGATCGTTAGAGACTTTAACTAGAGCAGTTTCTGTGGAGTGTAGGGTGCGGAAACCTGATTGTAATGGATTGAGAAGAGAGTTAGCGGAGAGATAGCGGATTAGGCGAGAGTAGACCAAGCGTTCCAGGAGTTTAGAGATGAAGGGCAGATTAGATACCGGTCGGTAATTAGCAGCGCAGACGGGTCCAGAGTGGGCTTTTTTAGTAAAAGGGTGATAGTGGCCTGTTTAAAGGAGGATGGGAAGATCCCAGTGGAGAGAGAGAGGTTGAATATTGCAGTAAGGTGAGAGAGGATAGCTGGAGAAATAGACTGGACAAGGTGGGAGGGAATGGGGTCACTAGAGCAGGTGGTGGGGCGAGCAGACATGAGAAGTCTGGACACTTCTTCTGTCGTTGGGTCAAGAGCTGATAGCAGACTAGAGGATGTGCGGGGAGGGACAGGATGGGTTCTGCTTGGGTTTTGAGATGAGTTGTTATGCTGGATACTGTCAATTTTTGTCGTTGAAGTGAGTGGCCAGGTCTTCAGCACAGAGGTCAGTGACCGGGGCCTGAGCTTTGGGCTTGAGGAGGGAGTAAAAGGTGTCGAACAGGTGTTTTGGGTTGTTGTGTAATGTGGAGATGAGGGAGGTGAAATATGTTTGTTTGGCGCACTGAAGGGCAGTGTGGTAAGTCCTGAACATGAATTTATAGTGGAGAAAGTCTGCAGGTAGCTTTGACTTTCTCCACAGACGCTCCGCACACCTGGAACAGCGCTGCAGATGGCGAGTCTGAGGAATGTGCCATGGCTGTGGGTGTCTGACTCTGGTGGTGCGGTGTGTGAGTGGTGCCAACATCTCTAGGGTGGATGAGAGCGTTTCATTGTAACATTTAACAGCCAGGTCAGGGCAGGAGAGGGAGGAGATTGGGGGCAGTGAGGACTGTATGGTGTCTGTGAGTTCCTGAGTGTTAATGGAGCAGATATTTCTGAATGGATGACGGGCAGGTGTGTCCAGAGAGGGCTGCGAAATATTTATAGTAAAAGAGATGAGGTTATGATCAGAGAGAGCATAAAGAGAATTAGTGAGGTTAGAAATTGATTAGAGAAGACAGAAGACCAGATCAAGTGAGTTCCCATCCTTGTGGGTGGGACAGTCTGTAAACTGTGAGAGGCCAAGAGAAGAGGTCAGTGAAAGAAACTGCGAGGCCAAAGGAGACATGGGGTCATCAATGGGGATGTTGAAATCACCCATGATGACTGTGGGTATTTCAGTAGAGAGGAAATAAGGGAGCCAGGCGGCAAAATGATCCAGAAACTGGCGGGGAGAGGCAGGGGGACACAGCCGCGACTCTGAGAGAAAATGGCCGGAAGAGTCTGAGGGTGTGGACCTCAAAGGAAGGGAAAGTGAGGGAGGGTACAGGAGGAAGGACCTGGTAAGTGCAGTGTGGAGAGAGAAGTATGCCAACTCCTCCACCCGGCCTGTTCTCAGGTCTGGGGGAGTGGGTGAAGTGTAGCCCACCATAGGTAAGAGCAGCAAGGCAAGCGGTGTCAGAGTGCTGGAGCCATGTTTCTGTGAGAGCTAGGAGGTTGAGGGAATGAGAAAGAAACAGGTCATGAACAGCAGTGAGTTTGTTGCCAACAGATCAGGTGTTCCACAGAGCACTTTTAAAAGGGGCAGAAAAAGAAGTACAGTGAATAGCAAGCAGGTTAGCAGGGTTTCTATGGGAGGCAGAGGAGGAGGTGGGATGAGCAGTAAAGGAAGGAGGGCCGGGGTTTGGGGAGATGTCTCCTGCAGCGAGAAGCAGGAGAATGAAAAGCGACAGCAGATGGTTAAGTGATGTGTATGAGCAGCGCTTGTGTAGTACTATGCAAGCAGGTGATTTGTGGTGGTTGAAAACGGAGAACAGTGTGTGGGATGTATACATGGGTGAGGGGAGGAGAGAGGCACTGATGTGGATAGAATTGTCAGGGGCTGAGACTGGATGGTACAGTAGGAGGGAGATGGCTACAAGGTAGACAGCAATAGTGAGCATGGTGAATGAGGTGTGGGGTGTATAGATCAGGTACTCACAAAAAAGTGATCCTCCTGGCCCCCTTATGCCCACTTCTGTTTCGGTCCTATTTCTCAAAATCACTTACAATCTATCACTTTCAAATCTAGCAATTTCAAATCATGCACTAATATAGATGCACGATTGACCCGACGGTCAGATTGACCTCAGCTCTCAAAGTTATAGGGTGGTTTCTGCAGCTCAATTAGTATCATCTGGGAACTCAGGTGTCATAAATGGGTGGAATTACAAATGGCCCTTCACAAAGAACAGACTTCAATGTAAGGTTTGGGATCAAATGGCTGGACAAATAAACACAAGGTAAATTAAGGATTACAGGGCTGGGATGCTATCTCTTCACATAACGTACCATTCAAATATACAATATAATCAAACAGATATTGCAGAGGGGTTGCTGAGGGATGTAGTTCACATAACGTACCATTCAAATATACAATATAATCAAACAGATATTGCAGAGGGTTTGCTGAGGGATGTAGTTCACACAACGTACCATTCAAATATACAATATAATCACACAGATATTGCAGAGGGGTTGCTGAGGGATGTAGTTCACCCAACGTACCATTCAAATATTCAATATAATTAATCAGATATTGCAGCTGGGTTGCTGAGGGATGTAGTTCACATAACATACCATTCAAATAAACAATATAATCAATCAGATATTGCAGAAGGGTTGCTGAGGGATGTAGTTCACACAACGTAACATTCAAATATACAATATAATCAATCAGATATTGCAGAGGGGTTGCTGAGGGATGTAGTTTCACACAACGTACCATTCAAATATACAATATAATCAATCAGATATTTCAGAGGGGTTGCTGAGGGATGTAGTTCACATAACGTACCATTCAAATATACAATATAATCAAACAGATATTGCAGAGGGGTTGCTGAGGGATGTAGTTCACACAACATACCATTCAAATATACAATATAATCAATCAGATATTGAAGAGGGGTTGCTAAGGTATGTAGTTCACACAACATACCATTCAAATATACAATATAATCAAACAGATATTGCAGAGGGGTTGCTGAGGGATGTAGTTCACACAACGTACCTGTGAAGAGGGGAAGAAAAACATGATCAGATGATAGCAGGAAGCCTCGGTCCTATTTCTCAAAATCACTTACAATCTATCACTTTCAAATCTAGCAATTTCAAATCATGCACTAATATAGATTGACCTCAGCTCTCAAAGTTATAGGGTTTCTTCACCATGTTGCTTCTTCACCATATTTGTGACAACATCTGTAACAAGATCCTTCAAAAACTGCAAACAAGTATACGTAGAAGAACGGATGCTGTTTTGAAGGCAAATGGTTGTTACATCACATATTACTTTACATTTCAGTTCTGTTTCATTTCTATTTTTGAAGGTATTCTTGCTTTGCAGCATTTTTTCATACATGCCATACTTTTATGTTTTCATTGTATATCAATGTTTTCTTAGAAAACTCATTTTTAAAACCTTTTTTATATCCAATACAAATTACTACCGTAGCTCTCTAGGTACTTTAAAATATGAGCTAGAGGTTAAGGTCACATTATGTTTTGTTAAATTAACCCAACTATGGCTAAGTAACATTATTTGTTTTTTGAATTGAATAAGATATTTTTGCTTAGAAAGTTGTCTGCATATTTTGTAGATTTTTATAAACAAATAAAAAAATATTCTAGGAAGAATTGATTTAATCTTTTTCTTTTAGGCTTATTTATGATGTACAGTTGAAACCAGAAGTTTACATACACTATATGAAAAGACAAATATGCATGTTTTTCTCACTATCTGACATAAAATCAGAATAAACTTTATCCGTTTTATGTCAATAGGATTATCAAACTTATTTAGATTTGTCAAATGCCAGAATAATGAGCGAGAGAGAATTTTTAAGGCATTTTTATTACTTTATGCAAAATCAAAAGTTTACATACATTTCATTAGTATTTGGTACCATTGCCCTTAAACTGTATTACTTAGGTCAAACGTTTTGGATATCCTTCCACAAGCTTCTCACAATAGTTGGTAGGAATTTTGACCCATTCTTCCTGACAGAACTGATTTAACTGAGCCATGTATGTAGGTCGCCTTGCTCGCACCTGCCTTTTCATCTTTGCCCATACATTTTCAATAGGATTGAGATCAGGGCTTTGTGATGGCCACTCCAAAACTTTTACTTGGTTATCCTTAAAAGGGTTGTCTCACTACAAGGATTGCTTTTTATGTTAATGAACTTGCAAAAACAAGTCACTTTGCAATATATGTCCATTACCAGTGTCCTACCTATTCCTGGACCTCTACCCTTTTATGGGCTGCATCAGCTCCTGAGGTCGCTATAGCTACAGAGCTGCTTGATCGCTCCTGATTTACTGCCAATGCTGGTCGCTATAACTACAGACCTGGTGTACTAAGCAGCGCACCACTGCAGGACAGTAAACTCCCCTGAATTCAAAAATGAAACTGAGAATGCAGGACTGCGGTAAGATGAATCCCTGTAGTGAGACAACCCCTTTGAGCCACTTTGTAACCAGTTTGGCAGTATGCTTCAGGTCATCGTCCATTTGGAAGACCCATTTCTGCAAAAGCTTTAACTTCCTGGCTAATGTCTTGAGATGTTGCTTTAGTAGTGCCACATAATCATCTATTTTGTGAAGTGCACCAATCCCTCCTGCAGCAAAACAACCCCACAACATGATGCTGCCACCCCCGTGTTCCATAGTTGGGATGGTGTTCTTAGGCTTCCAAGCTTCTCCCTTTTTCCTCCAAACGTAACACTGGCTATTATGGCAAAACAATTAAATTTTAGTTTTGTCAGACCACAGGGCATGACTCCAAAAATGTAGGTCTTTGTTCCTGTGTGCATTTGCAAACATTAATGTGGATTTTATATGTTTTTTTGGAGTAATTCCTGGCAGAGTGGCCTTTCAGCCCATGTAGATACAGTACTCGTTTCACTGTGGATAATGACACAATCTTACCAGCTTCCGCCAGCATCTTCACAAGGTCTTTTGCTTTTGTTCTTGGATTTGAATTACATGTTGACCAAAGCACATTCATCTTTGAGACCCAGAACCCATCTCCTTCCTGGACATTCCCATCTTGTTTGTACTTGTATATAATTGTTTGTAAGGATGAATGAGGAACCTTCAGGTATCTGGAATTGGCACAAAATAAATCCGATTGTGCAAGTCCACAATTCTCTTCCTGATTCCTTGGCTGATTTCTTTAGACTTTCCCATGATGTTAAACACACAAGCAGTGTCTTTCTGGTGTGCACTAAAACACTTCCACAGGAGTTTCTCTAATTAACTTAGATGTTGCAAATAAACCTGTTAAAAGCTTCCAAAGACATGACATCATCATATGGGCTGTCCCAATTTGTTTAAAGGCATAGTAATCCTAGTGTACATAAACCTTTGAATTTGCAGAAAGTAATAAAAATGCCTTAAAAATTTTTATCTCTCTCATTATTCTGGCATTTGGCAAATATAAATAATCTTGGTAATCCTAATTGACCTAAAATGGGTAAGGTTTATTCTGATTTCATTTCATGTCAGATAGAAAAACATGCAAATGTGTCTTTTTATATCGTGCATGTTAACTCTGGTTTCAACTGTATATATAACTCTAACATATAGCAAAAAATGACCCTTGAAGATAAGCTTATCAACAGTATTAATGCCAGTAGTGCTTTTTAATGGACTGCTAAGTGCCAATTACAACCTTCTTAGTGTTAACCATCATTAGATATTTGCAAGTAATTATGCATGTGCAATTTTTTATATTGTAATGTAACTGGGTGGCTGATTCCCTCATAGTAATATCCATAATGACAATTAAAGGAGTTGTCTCATTACAAGCTTTCAGCCCACATCAATGTTTTTAGAAGCAAAGGATTTTTGAATTGAGGGGCGTGCTTCTTCTCTGCCTCTTCTCCTCCCTCTTCCCCCCTCCCCTCAGCACACAGTCAGCTCTCCTCCTTAACTTCTATACAGCAGGGGGGGGCAGGGGGATTGCTGCCAGAGTTAACCCTGTGTGTGCCTGCCTAGATCTTCTGCAGGCATCTAGATCAGCTGTATAAGGGCTGATCGATGAGTGTGGAGAGGTCTGTGATTGCTAATAGCAGAACAGAGGGGATGCAAGTGTTCCTATACCCTCTGCTTAGCTTACATATCTCCACATCTCCAGCAACAAACAGACCCTGTAAGAACAGACACAGGGAAGCTGTGATGTGTTACTCAGGATGTGTCACTAGTAAAGCAGAGCATGAACTGTTCACAAGCCTCCCTGATCGGTATAGTCTTATTATCGTTACAGCTCCACAGACACATCATGATTATAGTATCACACAGGGTCACTGCTGTCACATCTATTGATCAGCCTCATCTCTGCTCAATCTGTGTAGAGAACAGGAGGAAGCAGGCACACACAGGGTTAATCCAGGCAGCAGGGACACAGAAGCCAGAGTCCTCCCTCCCCCCTCCCTCCACTACAGAAGCATTCTGTGAGGGAGGGGCTCTCTGCTCAGACCTGTAAGGTGATGAGTCATACAGACCTGACAGCCAGTGAGATAAGGATCAACAGGTCAGCTGCTATAGAGATTTGAGAAGCTGATGTAGTACTACTAACAGGGCTTACTCAAAATCAGTAGGACATTTGTAATGAACATATATTGCACAGCTGCTTGTTTTTTAAAGATCTTTTAATTAAAACCCAATCATTGTAGCGAGACAACCACTTTAACTAATTCCATGGTGACCAGTAGGATATGGAGAGAATGGTTCCTGATATTTAAAAGCCTGGAATATTTACTTTCTGCAACGTTATAGTCACTGTTCGGTAACTAGCCCTGATTGAAACAGCAGAGATGATCAGCAGCATATAAGATAATATACCTTGTGGCTAGTGGTATGTAAGCATTGAGCAGGGTGCAAAATTATAGGTGGTAGTCCAGTTCTGTCCAGATGCATGCCAGCATATCCTCAGATATGGACCCCACTGTCTCAGTGATCTGTTGTCTGATGTCATTCAGATCCTGGGGGAACAGATCATGTGGCTGGAGTCTTAAATGTAGCCCCACAAAAAGAAATTGCAGGTTGTTACATCAAGTGTTCATGAAGGTCAGTGCAAAATTTGGAAATCCTTTCCTGCCTGACAGATCCAATAGTCTAATATAGTTTCATTTAGCTATCATCAGTCATTTAACTGAACATTTGGAGATGCATCCTCCTGCTGATAGATTATTTTTGGCAGATCTTCCTCTTTCTGTGGCATAAGTCATTCTATTAACCATGTCCAGGAGCGGCCAGTGTCAGTTTCCTCGGCCAAAAAGAAGGGACTCTAGACTTCGCACCTTCTCATTGCACATAACACATTAACTTTGGGTGCAGATCAAAAGAAATAATACAGACAACACATGGAGTAGTAACGTCTGGGTTAGATATAGCCTAGGTTGTACAAATAGGTACAACACTAATGAAGAGTTTCAAAAATGTGTTATTGTTGGCATACGCCACAAAGTCTGGTATGGACGCCACATCGCGACCCAACACAAGGAGGAGGTCGTCGATTTTAGTGCCCATACCACACTATAGAGTCAGCGCTACATCGACGACCTCCTCCTTGTGTGGGGTCGCGATGTGGCGTCCATACCAGACTTTGTGGCGTATGCCAACAATAACAATGTCAATCTGAAATTTACTTATGCCACTGAAAAGGAAAGTATATCCTTCTTAGATATAAGATTGACAGGTAGTCACAATGAGAATGTCACTACCATACTCTATAGGAAACCGCTACATGGTAATACTACCTTAAGAGCAGACAGCTGTCACCCTACTCATACCCTTAACTCTATTCCTTTGGGAGAGTATTATAGGGCACGGAGGGCCTGTACAGATAGTGAAGAATTTATTAAACAAACAAATATCATAGATACCAGGCTTAAGGCTAGAGGCTATTCGGACAGACAGATCAGGGAAGCTAAAGAAAAAATTAAAATCAAAACCCAAAAAGATCTTCTCAAGGGAAAAAATATTAAACAACAAAAGAAAGGAATAGTTTTTTCCACTACTTTCAGCCAGGAGTTTAATAACATGAACAGATATTCCTAAAAAAATATAAACATACTGAGACAAGACAAAACACTAGCGGACATTCTGGACAATGGTGTCCTTATGGTAGCTAGACGAAGCAGAATGATAGCTAATTTCCTTTCCCCAAGTAGGTTTTATGATCAATCAACTTCCAATAACTGGTTAAAATCTTTTTCCAATGCAAAGGCCCAAGATGTAATATGTGCCAACATGCTAAAAAAACTCAAATATTTTCAAATACAAAAAATATTAAAAGGTATAAAGTCAAACAGTTTATAAATTGTGATTCAGATCATGTGGTGTACAATATACAATGTAAAATCTGTAATAAAAATTATATAGAAAGTACCGTGCGCAAACTTAAAATCTGAACACATTATGCACATAAATAAAGGACATACTCACCATTCAGGTGTAACTAAACACTTTATTGAACAACATGAAGGTTCAGTAGAGGGCCTGTGCTTCTTTGCATTGGAAAAAGTGGAATGTCTGCTATCTGGTGGTGACTGGCAGCGAAAGGTACGCATGCGCGAAGCCTTTTGGATTTATGAAATAGACACACGTATGCCGGCCGGTATAAACCTCAGAAACAATCTGGCTTATATATATTAAGTCAGTTACTATGTTCTCAGTTATGTAACAAATGTATGTAAACTTGGCATCCTTGGTATAAAAGGTATAGTTCATATGTTTTTAAATACTTTTTAAATGTATGTCTTGTACGATATATTGGGAAGTGACACAGTATCACATGACTTGCTCAGTCACCTATATAATGTGGTTAGTATTGGATTCCCATGTTACCGTGAACAAGGGAGCGATGTAGCCCCTGAAACGCGTCGGTTTTTTATCTTTTTGTACCTTTCTATGTGGAATGTTTTGCACTTAATAAATACTTAAGCATTTCTTCACCAAGCCAGCGCTGGTTCCGCTACTTTTTTGCTGCTGCACTTTCAAAGTGGTTTACCTGAGCCAGAAATATCGTATTAGTGATAGAATGCACCTGATTTATGACCCGCAGTAGAGCGGGTTCATAAATCAAGCACATTCTATACTATTATTATGCGCATAAAAATTGGCATTTAAACGGCAAAATTCATGAATGTCGCCCCTAGTGGGAAACATAAGTATTTGATACACTGGCAATTTTGCAAGCTTCCCCACCTACAAAATATGAAGGGTCTGTAATTTTTATCGTGGGTACACTTCAACTGTGAGAGACAAACTCTAAAAAATGATCCAGAAAATCACATGGAATGACTTTTAAATAATTCATTTGCATTTTATTGCATGAAATAAATATTTCATCCCCTACCAACCAGCAAGAGTTCTGACTCTCACAGACCTGTTAGTTTTTCATTAAGAAGTCCTCCTAGTCTGCACTCATTACCTGTATTAATTGCACTTGTTTGAACTCTGTATAACTGCACCTGTATAAAAGACACCTGTCCACACACTCAGGGCCGCCATCAGAAATTTTGGGGCCCCATACAGCTGGAGCATTTGGGCCCCCCCCTCCACTCTGTCCCTGGCTCTGCCCTCCGGCCGCCCCAAAACCCCCGTACACCCCCCATCCCCGTCGTCCGACAGAGCCCCACCATCTCCCGGCCCAAAACCCATCACCACCTGGAAAAGAAAAAATGGTTTCTGGGGTCACAAGAAAAAAAATGCAATTGCACCATTGTTTTTGGATTTGGTTCTTTGTGGATTATACGTGGTACTGTTTTTCTATATTTTGTAGGTCAGTTCATATACGAGGTCCAGCAAATTTACCCCCACATGTCACCACTATAATGTTACTGACCAAAAACCAGTATAGCCAGACCAATATTGCCAAGCAACAATATAAAAATTATAAATAATACCGCTACTATCACTACCATATGCTGACTAGCACCACCATAGTGTTATGACAAAATCAGAACACCAAGACAAGTATCATAAAACAACAACAATATACCAAGCACCTAATAATATCGCCCACATCATTACCACTATCTCAACATAACAATACTGAATAATACCGCCAATATTGTTACTGAATATAAACCATTACATCAAGCCCAACCATTTCCCCCATACAGTGACCTATAGTGGTAATAGTTTGCAAATAGTTTACTTATAAATTTTGGGGCCCCATAGGTAAGTCTTGTCTGATGAGTCGTTCACTTTCTCTTTTCTTCTTATTCGGTCCAGACCTCCATGATGACTTTTTCCGTCCACCAAATCGTCCTGTAGAATTTATAACACAAGCACCTGAGACTCCTTATTTTTTATCATTTTCCCAACGAGTGCCCCTCCCCCCATGTACAAACTCCCCCATCTATAATGGCCCAAATGTAATAATTACCCTCCCCTAATTATGACCCCCCCAGTCAGTATATAGGTAAAATTGGGGCCCCTGGGCGGTGCTTAGGTAGGTAGCTTAGAGCCCGGTGTAGGCAGCTTAGAGCCCCCCGTAGTTTTTGAGTCCTCCTGTAGTTCTAGAGCCCCCATCTTTAGTGTAGGGCCTATCCTTTAGTTGTGGGCCCATCCTTTTATTGTAGGGCCCACTCCTTTATTTGTAGGGCCCCTCCTTTTTGTTGTAGGGCCCTCCTTTAGTTGTAGGGCCCTTCCTTTAGTTTTTTAGGGCCCCTCCTTTAGTTGTAGGGGCCCTTCCTTTAGTTGTAGGGCCCTCCTTTAGTTGTAGGGCCCCTCCTCTAGTTGTAGGGCCCCCCCCTTTAGTTGTAGGGCCCCCCCCTTTAGTGTGAGCCCCTCCTTTAGTTATAGGGCCCCCCCCTTTAGTGTAGGAGCCCCTCCTCTATAGGGCCCATTCTTTAGTTGTAGGGCCTCTCCTTTAGTGTGGGCCATCCTTTAGTTGTCGAGCCTCCTTCTTTAGGGCAGGGTCCCCTCCTTTAGTTGTAGGGCCCCCTCCTTTAGTTCTAGGGCCTCCTCCTTTAGTGCAGAGCCCCTCATTTAGTGCAGGGCCCCATCCTTTAGTTGTAGAGCCCCCTCCTTTAGTGAAGGGCCCCCTCCCTTTTCTTGTAGGGCCCCATCCTTTACTTTGTAGGGCCCATCTTTATTGTAGGGCCCTCCCAAAAGTGCAGGGCCCCTCCTTTAGTTGTAGGGCCCCCTCCAATAGTGCAGGGCCCCTCAATATTGCAGGGCCCTCCTTTAGTTGTAGGGCCCCTTTCCCTTTTGTTGTAGGGCCCCTGTTTAGTGGTAGGGCCCCTCCAATAGTGCAGGGCCCATCCTTTTGTTTTAAGGCCCCTCCTTGTTTCAGGGCCCCCCGTAGCTAATTACTTACCCCGGCCCCGGCTCCACCGGCGTCTCCGTCACCTCCGGCTGAGAACAGAAAACTCGGCAGGCGACGCCCATGACGTCACTTCCGCCGCGCCGCCTGCAGAGCTAGGTACGGCAGGGGCAGGGAGGCACAGCTCTCCCTGCTCCGCCGTTCATCTTAATTGTTATGCGCGTCGCACGGACGTGCTACAATTAAGAGAGCCTCTGTGAAGCAAGGGGGCGGGGCCTGCCGGCGGCGGCGGGCCCCCCCTGGCCTCTCAGACCGCCCGGGCCCGGTACAGCAGTACCGGTTGTACTGCCCTATCGGCGGCCCTGCACACACTCAATCAATCACACCCAAACTTCTCCACCAAGAACAAGACCAAAGAGCTGTCTAATGAAACAAGGTACAAAATTGTAAACCTGCACAAGAATGGGATGGGCTAAGGACAAAAGGCAAACATCTTGGTGAGAAGGCAACAACTGTTGGTGCAAATATTATAAAATGGAAGAAACACAAGATGACTGTCAATCTTTCTCAGTCTGGGGCTCCATGCAAGACCTCGCCTCACATGATTAGGACGATTCTGAGAAAGGTCAGGAATCAGCTCAGAACTACATGGGAGGACCTGGTCAATTACTTGAATAGAGCTGGGACCACAGTCCACAGTCTCAAAGATTACTGTTAGTAACACACTATGCCATCATGGAAAATCCTGCTGGGCATGTAAGTTCCCCCTGCTCATGGCAGCAGGTATTCAGGCCCATTTGAAGTTTGCCAATGACCATCTGGATGATCCAGAGAAGGCATGTGCTAGGTAATGTGGTCAGGATGAGACCAAAATAGAACTTTTTGGTATAAACTCCACTCACCATGTTTGGAGAAAGAAGAAGAATGAGTAAAACTCACCCACCATCCCAGGCGTGAAGTATGGGGGTGGAAGCATCATACATTGGGGGTGCTTTTCTGCAAAGGGGACCAGACAACTGCACTGTATTGAAGGGAGGATGGATAGGGCCTTGTATTGCGGGATTTCTGCTAACAACCTCCTTCCCTCAGTAAGAGCATTGAAGATGGGTCGTGGCTGGGTCTTACAGCAGGACAATAACCTGAAACACACAGTCAGGACACGTTTTATTGTATCAAATACTTATTTCATGCAAAAAAGTGCAAAATAATTATTCAAAAATCATACAATGTGATTACCTACAATAAAAATTACAGACCTCTCCATTCTTCTTAGGTGGGAAAACTCGCAAAATTTTCAGTGTGTCAAATACTTATTTTCCTCACTGTATGCTTGTAGTCCCCCTAAGTTACTCAACCACTAGGTGGGAAGCAATCACTTGTACACTGCTGCGAAATATATTGATTTTGCCAAAAAGTGTACCATCATGGCTCTCTTATTATATCCAGCCTATGACTGGGTATAATAGGAGTAGTAACATGGCAGCTATGAAGGCTTTCATTAGATCGAGGCAACTGCACAGCACTAATCATGTCGCGGGGAGGTAGGGTGATCAGACAAAGTACCTTTAGGGTTAAGTGAATGAGATCTAAGCTGTCTCTGATCCCAGCTGATAGTGGCAGGCCCCAGCTGCAATGATCAGCTGTCCCCTGTCCCATGTGGAGCAGACTCAACAAGTTCGTCCACTCCATAATCCCTTACTGGCATTATGATGTCCCAGTAGGTCAAATGTCGGGTTAAAAAATAATTGAGGGAAATCATCAAAATGGTTGTCTCACCATGCTGATTTACAGAGCCACACACAGCTTCAGACTAACACTTCCTGGTTAGGCTGTGGGTGGTTCTTTAGAATTGATAACAAAACTTGTATGCAAAAGCAGGTGATAAGATCTGTTCCGTACTCTGAAGAGAAGCAAAATCAGACAAGCAATGTACTTGGTAATAGTCTTTGTTTTTGCCTACATATTTAAAGCTAATCAATGAAACAGGAATACCCCTTTTGTACATTAGTTTAAATAAAAAGTGTGCGTGAACAAGATGTGCTAAAGGTATTGAGAAAGAACCCTCTAAATAAATTTGGTGCGTTCTTGAGTGTTTATGTGCTGCACACAGAAACATATACCAGTTATATAGATTATAGCTAATTACAACAATTTACTGGATGCAGGAAGCCACACCCCTCCATATAAACCCCACCTACTTTCAAAGAGAGCATAAAAACAATGAAATGACACAATTTGGTTTCGCAAACATTTTGTGGTTTTGTAAACCGTTTGATAAATTCCAGCATAGTCTATTGGAATACATATGCATTCTAGTTAGCACTGTTGCCTATCAGTAAAAAACTAACCTGAGAGGTAGAGTCTCATGGGCATCTTCATGTTAGTCATGAGGGTCTTTCTTATACCTCAACTGCCATATTCAACTGTTATCCCCTACATTTGATCGGAGGATGGTGGTCATAGCTTTTGTGCCAGTATCTTCACAATGCCCTACATTCAGTGTCGGACAGTGGTGTCCAAGGCCCACAGGTGGAGTTGATTCTAGGGGCCTACCAGTTGAGCCGTTAGTGGGCTCACCGGTCGCGTTTATTTTAGGGGCCCACCCTACAGCTACTGTAAATAACTGCACATGCCTCCTATACTTTGCCTCTTGCTTTTTGCTTCTCTTTCTATGCTTTTTTGCTTCTTTTGAGGTTGTATATGCAGTTAAAAAAAGCAGCTCCAGGTCTACAATGCCCAGGGGCCCACCAGAGGTTTCCCTTGTTCCCCTTATGGTGCTTATCCCTAACTGCATGCTTCCAGTGCTATAAATGTATGCAGCATGGTGTCAAAGGGTTATTTAAGTACATGTGAAAACAACAGAGACAAGTATTCTTTTTCTACATTGCAGAATGTATATTTCTCTAAAGGCAATGGCTTCCAGAAATATCACATCTTATACATTTTAACTCTCCACAATGAAAATTGCTGCTCAACCCATACAAAGTAATAGGCAGAAAACATATGCTAACAGATTTCCTTTAAATGGTCCATGGACATAAGTGCAGATCAATCCTGTGTTTTGTATGAAATAGAAAGAATATACAACATAGAAAATGAACAAAGTAAAAAATAAATAAATACTCATTTCATTTATCCAACATATTAATAATGCAAACTAATAGCCTGCATGGTGGTGCCTATGTTTAACAGAGTCACTGCATACTGACAGCCAGATGTACACAGTTCACAGATTTCAATCACTTCCAACTGCATCACTGCTCTCACTGTACAATGACCCAGGAGGTGATAGAAGATTCCAGCGTTCTTAAGCTTTTGCCCTCATGTGACACAGTATTTTCTCCCTTTACCTAGTCAAGGACAAATCATTCTTGCTAGTGGCATATAAATCATTCATGTCAAAGTTCATGAAGTAAGAGGGTTGCAGTCAAGCCTATGACAGCTTGCATGTTTGAATGTACCCTAGCTAAGAAGAAATTGAGTTAGAGTGACATTCTGCAAGGCAATTGAAGGAAGTAGCAGCATACAGGTATAGCTGTCTGGTGGCTGGGCTGCGGATATCAAATTAGCAATCTGGGAGAAATAAAACCAAAGTGAATGTTTTGATAGTTGGTTTTGAGAGCTAGGTAGCAAGAAGCTGCAAAAACAAATGTTTACGCTTTCCTTCGCATTTCTGCAGAATATATACACACTAAAGCAGGGGTCCCCAACCGCCGGACCGCGGACCGGTACCGGGCCTTAGCGCGTCCCCTGCCGGTCCGCGGCGCCGGCTACACTTGATGCCGACCACCCGCTGACTTCAGTCCGGGCGGTCGGCATCTTGTCTGCGCGGCCGCTGTAATCCGGCCGCGCAGACCTAGCAGCTGCGCTCAGCGTGCGGCTGCATTACAGGGAAAGCAGGGACAGTTCATTACCGTCCCTGCTTTCCCTATCGATGTAGATGCGGCGCTCACTGAGCGCCGCATCTACAGCGATGAGCGGTGCAGGGAGTGTGATGCACAGTGACGTCACACCCCCCGCACAGCTCGGTGCTGTCGGCTGCTGGGAGGAGGAGCTCGGCCGAGGATCCGGGAAAGGTGAGTGTCGACTTCTTTTTTTTTTTTATTGTCTTATGCATTACTACTGGGGGCAGCTATGTATCACTACTGGGGGCAGCTATGTATCACTACTGGGGGCAGCTATGTGTCATTACTACTGGGGCAGCTATGTATCACTACTGGGGGCAGCTATGTATCATTACTACTGGGGGCAGCTATGTGTCATTACTACTGGGGCAGCTATGTATCATTACTACTGGGGGCAGCTATGTATCATTACTACTGGGGGCAGCTATGTATCATTACTACTGGGGGCAGCTATGTGTCATTACTACTGGGGGCAGCTATGTATCATTACTACTGGGGGCAGCTATGTATCATTACTACTACTGGGGGCAGCTATGTATCACTACTACTGGGGGCAGCTATGTATCATTACTACTGGGGGCAGCTATGTATCATTACTACTGGGGGCAGCTATGTATCACTACTGGGGCAGCTATGTATCATTACTACTGGGGCAGCTATGTATCATTACTACTACTGCGGGCAGCTATGTATCATTACTGGGGGCAGCTATGTATCACTACTGGGGGCAGCTATGTATCATTACTGGGGCAGCTGTGTATCACTACTGGGGGCAGCTATGTATCACTACTGGGGGCAGCTGTGTATCACTACTGGGGGCAGCTATGTATGTATCACTACTGGGGCAGCTATGTATGTATCACTACTGGGGCAGCTATCTATGTATCACTACTGGGGGCAGCTATCTATGTATCACTATCACTACTGGGGGCAGCTATGTATCACTACTGGGGGCAGCTATGTATCACTATCACTACTGGGGGCAGCTATGTATCACTACTGCCATACAGTGGTCATATAGTGGTAGTACCAGTGTTCACAGGCTCTGCTGACATGAGTGATTACAGCGCAGTTACATATTATGAATCACAGGTGACGTTTCTCTGACGAGTATTTGACTTTCCCTTTCATTCTGCAATTGTTCCAGATCACTATGATGACTTTTCCTGGCCGCCAGTCGTCCCTGCAGATTTGGACAAAAAAAATCTTACATTCCTCACTTTTCCAGCATCTCTCTCACCGTCCTCCACCTCTGTACAAACTTCCCAGAGGTGGGAGAGTGAGCACAGGCCATAACTCAGAGGCCCAGTCTCCTAGAGGGGAGGAACAGAGGATCCACACCTGGAGATTGTGTTACAACTGTGGCTGGAACCAAACCAGAATCATATTTCCAGGCATGTAGAACCCCATTAGATAGGTTGGTAGGCCATAGGTAGGTAGGTTGGTAGGCTCCCGGTAGGTAGGTAGACAGTAGTTAGGCCACAGGTGGGTAGATAAGTCCCAGTTAGATAGGTAGGCTACAGGTAGGTAGATTGGCCCAATGTAGGCAGTAGTTAGATAGGTAGGCTGTAGGTGGGCCCCAGGTAGCTAGGAAGGTAGGCTATAGGTGAGCCCCATATAGGTATGTAGGTAGGCAGGCTATAGTTAGGCCTAGGTAGGTTGTTAGACTATAGGTCGGCCCCACATAGGTAGGTAGGTATACAGGCAATAGGGCGCCCACATAGGTAGGTATACAGGCTATAGTAGGCCCCCACATAGGTAGGCAGGCTTTAGGTAGGCTATAGAGGACCCCATATAGGTAGACAGGCTTAGGGTGAGTTATAGGGGGTCCATGAAGGTAGACAGGCTTAGGGATAAGTTATAAAGGGGCCCATGTAGGTAGGTAGGCTTAGGGTAGCTAATAGGGGGCCCGATATATGTAGGCAAGCTTAGGGGTAGGTTATAGGGGGCCCCCATATAGGTCAGGAGGTTCAGAGTAGGTTATCGGGGGCACCATATAGGAAGGCAGGCTTAGAGGTAGGGTATAGTGGCCCCATATAGGTACGCAGGCTTAGGGGTAGGTTATAAGGGGCCCATATAGGTAGACAGGCTTAGGGGTAGGTTATAGGGGCCCCATATAAGTAGACAGACTTAGAGGTAGGTTATAGGGGCCCCATATAGGTAGGTAGGCTTTGGGGTAGGTCATAGGGGCCCCATATAGGTAGGCAGGCTTAGGGTAGGGTCCACTAGTATTAAAAAATAAGAAAGAATAGACTCCCCCGACGTGACGAGGGCCCGGCCATTCTCTGCTATGACGTCATTGCGCCACCCACGTCAGTACTGTGGGCTGGCGCCTGGTAGGCCTAATGCCTTAGTCTAACGCTCTGCTCTGCTAAGACCGTGCACCGCCAGCCGGGCCCAGGGTCTGAACTACTGGGTTAGCAGAGGGAGTAGTAGCTGCTAAGGGCCCATGTCCTTAGGGGCCCAGGCCGCGTACCCCCTAGCGGCAACTACGTCTGCTGCCCTGGTTGTTATGCCGCTGGTTCCCATGACATGTGGAATTCAAAGCGTATTCTGTATCAGGTTCCATGTTACAATCCATGTGAAAATCAAGCTTCATTTATGTGAGTGGGAAATCGCACTGTGGTTTACACTGTAAACTACCGTGGATTTTCTACACTACAGATTTCAAATCCGTGGCACAGAAAAAAAAGAATGAACATGTCCATGGAACAGTAAGATGGCAAAGACGCAGGGCCTTAGGTATACAGTAACTAAGTGGTTAAATGGATCAATGGAGTCCCTCTAATATTCTCATGATGTAATAGTGTGTCACAAAGCATGAAAGTGTTAAAAAGAAAAGCACCGTGTACAAAAGTGGATAACGGGAGATATGAATATATATTAATATATATATATATATATATATATATATATATAATATATATATATATATATATAATATATAATATGTATATATATATATATATATATTTCAACTATATACACAGTTGAAACCGGATGAGATCTGTATATATATATATATATATGTATATTATAAATTTACACACAGTTGAAGCCGGAAGTTTGCATACACTATAAAAAGACACATTCATGTTTCAGGTCAATTGGGAATACCTTAAAGGGGTTTTGCCACGAAGTAAAATTGACGTGGGAAGCTTGCGAATGGAATAGCAAACATTTTCACCATTCATTATTCTTAACAATTCTGCACCGTTTTTGTTTTAGATGCTCCTTTAGTGATCCATTGTTTACAGCTCGTCTCCAGGGGATACGACCAGGACTGAGAGCTCCTCACTCCTGGGCGCACATGCTCAGACATCAGTTCTCCTCTCAGGCAGCTACTGAGTATTCAAACCCCAGGTGCTGTCTCTCTCCTCCCTTCCTCTGTACTCCTTAGTAATTAGTTCAACAGTGCAAATAAATAAAAAAGAAACCTCAATGAGGTAAGTACATTGAGAAAGAGAAAAAAAAATCCACAGGTTAGGTTCCTGCAGGGATTTGAACCTAGGACCCTTGTGCTGTGAAGCAAAAATGTTACCTCTGAGCTACTCACAATGCTTTACATAAACATACATTACTTTCACTACAGAGAGGAAAGGCATGGTGATGTCATTCTGCTCGGTCACATGATATGCAATTCAAACAAATCACACACGCCCCCTTCTGAGCACACAGAGCTGAAGAGCTGGATGCAGGAGGTATGAAGTGAGACTGTGGCACAACCCCTTTAAAGCCACATCAGAAATTGCTCAAAAATGTAAAAAATTACTACTAAATGTATAAGCTCACTAATGTTTTAGATAAAAAAGGCATTTAAAAAACTATTGCAACATAAAATAGACATATAATAGATGCTATTTATAAACTATTTTGTGTGATACAACTATTTGTTTAAAAATGCCGAAATTGTAGAATTTTCACAATATTTTGATATTTTTTACAAATAAACAAGGATTGTATTGACCTAGATTTTTTACCAACTTAAAGTACAATGTGTAATCAGAAAACATTCTTTAAAACACTTGGGTAGGTAGAAGCATTAAAAAGTAATTAAAGTGATAAATATCAGATTTGAAAAATGGGACCATGTCATAGACGTGAAAACCGTCTGCAAACCGGGTGAAAACTTTTAAAACGGGCCTCTATGGAAAACCCGCGCAACAGATCCCACTGCATGGGTTTTCCACCCGCCAGTTTTTCAGATCGCCGGCGGTCTGAAAAACATAGAACATGTTCATTCTTCCGCCCAGTTTTCGGACGGAAGATGAATATGTTTATGTGAAGGTGGAGGGCTTTTCTCCGCTAACCGCGGGAAACCCCCCCCACTCCCCGGTGGCCGTGTGTAGATAAACCAACCGGTATTTGCACTGTGCCATGTAAACAGCCCCTAAGGTTGCAACCAACTCTCTCTGGAGCCCTTTCGGTGATGCGGTTGTCACTCCCTGCTGTTTACTTTAAGCGGAACAGGAGCTTGTTTATGTTAAACTTTACCTCTTTAGAGGTCAGTAGCCTTTTGCCCTGCTGTTCAGACCGCTCTATCTCCAATGTCCCTCTAGCAGGCTAAGCTAGGAATAGCAGAGTTGATATGCCAATCACTGCTATAGAAACGCCCACAGCCTGAACACAAATTGAGAGCCTGAAGTTGGTTGTGAAGAGCAGTCTCTGTTACACAGCAAGGTGAGAACACCCATTTTTGTCTGTAATGTCATCTACACATACAAATAGTAGTTAAAAGTGTGGACATTTTTTTTTACATTATTATGTTTTGTAATGTTCTGTTTCACTAAACTCATTCATATACTACATGAATTTGTTCTTTTCGGTACCAGGAATCAAAGGCAAGATAGTGGGACAAAAAGTTTTGTTTTCACTGTAAGGGAACAAAGTCACTAAAGTACAAAGCAGAAAAAATGCTTAAATCAATGCACAATATCTGGTAACAGAACAATAAACAGGCTGTGTCTCAAGGACAGAAGAATTTGATCTAAAGCCATCAGAGGTGAAATAGGTGCAACTTGTGTTTCTTTCCATTAAGAAGCAGTAAGTAGAAGAGTTCTAGAGTTTGGATCAAGTGATTGGAATAAAAGAAAAATCACATATGTGAAGCGAGCATAAAACATATTGAATGAACAGAAGACCAATGAAAGCAAGTTATTTAGAGAGATATACAGTTCAAAGCAGAAGTTTACAAACACAATATAAAAAGACACATATGCATGTTTTTCTCACTATCTGACATGAAATCAGAATAAACCTTAATTTAGGTCAATTAGAATTATCAACATTATTTATATTTGCCAAATGCCAGAATGAGAGAGAATTTTTAAGACATTTTTATTACTTTCTGCCAAGTCAAAATTTTTACACGAAAAATTAAAATCATTTAAGACATAATTTGCAGGCAAAACAGTGGAAACCTCTCATGCTGTTACGTACCAATTTAAGAAGACTCGCAATTGAGGCTCTCATTGAGGCCCCTCGGAGTTAATGACTCTAGCTCGTGATCAGTAGTCTCACGTTTAAGTAATTATTTAGTCATGGGATGCGTTAACATTACATACAACTTTTTCTAAAACGCACCATGCGCAATTCCATACGTCATGCCGTTGCATCCACGAAGTGTTTTAGCACGGTCGTTTCCACCAAAGTTTTTCTGGGGGGATCGAACATTTTTAGATACACTAAGCTAATCACTAGGTTGTTCAGTTTTTTCTATAGCTTCTAATGGCCGACATGTTCTTGATTCTGATCTAATACATCTCGATGTCTGCCCACAAATACTCGCCACAGGGGCACTTTAACTTTATATATAACCCCACTCATTTTCACATGTATGAAAACTTTGCTTTTTACTTAAATGGCCTTTAGAGGGGTGGTTTATAGAGTCTCCTTTGAGAAATCAATGAACAATTGGTACATTTCAAGCACGCAAAGGTCCCTTTTTGTAGAGCTAATAGTTTCTGTTTTTTCTTACTAGCTAGTTGTTTAAGGTCCGCTGAAATTAGTGCTTAAAGTGCTTAAAAGTGCTTCATTAAAGTGTTGAAATTTTACCTGGGTCCAATATCTCTTTGGAAACCTAAGAACACCATCCCAACTGTGAAACACAGGGGTGGCAGCATCATGTTGCGAGGTTGTGTTGCTGCAGCAGGGACTGATGCACTTCACAAAATAAATGGCCTCATGAGGAAAGAAGATTTTGTGGCAATACTGAAGCAACATCTCAAGACATCAGTCAGGAAATTAAAACTTGGGTGGAAATGGGTCTTCCAAATGGACAATGACCCAAAGCATACTGCCAAACTGGTTACAGAGTAGCTTAAGGATAACCAAGTCAATGTTTTAGAGTGGCAATCACAAAGCCCTGATCTCAATCCTATTGAAAATTTATGGGCAAAGCTGAAAAGGCAGGTGCGAGTAAGACGACCTATAAATTAGACTCAGTTACACCAGTTCTGTCAGGAAAAATGGGCCAAAATTCCTGCCAATTATTGTGAGAAGCTTGTGGGAGGATATCCAAAATGTTTGACTCAAGCCATACAGTTTAAGGGCAATGCTACCAAATACTAATGAAATCTATGTAAACTTTTGATTTTGCAGAAAGTAATACAAATGGCTTAAAATTCTCTCTCTCATTATTTTGGCATTTGGCAAATATAAATAATTTTGGGTTTCCTAATTGACCTAAAACGGGTAAGGTTTATTCTGATTTCATGTCAGATAGTGAGAAAAACATGCATATGTAGTGTATGTAAACTTCTGGTTTCAACTGTAAGTTCAACTGTATATTCTTGTCCGGTAGTGATAGGTGGAAATATGTGGGATGTAGAGTCAGGATTGGACTGGCCCACAGGGGAATATTGAAAACCCCCAGTGGGCCCCTGAGCATGGCAGACCTGGAGTTGTTTTTTAACTGCATATACAGTACATCCTCAGAAGAGGCAAAAAAGCAGAAAAAGAGAGGCTAAAAGCAAGAGGCAGAGTACAGGAAACATGTATAGTCATTTAGAGGAGCTGTAGGGTGGGCCCCTAAAATAGACCCCATCGGTGGGCCCAGAAAGAGCTCACCTGGTGGGCCCCTAGAATCAACTCCACCTGTGGGTCCTACGCAACCCAGTCCGACACTGTGTAGAGTAGTAGAAGAGCTACCTGAGTGCATTAAAATGAAAGCAAAGAACCCAACAAATATTTTTATTTGGACATTTATGGTATGTCAGCAGATGGTTAGCTGCTTCCATGGAATCGACAGCTTACTGATTGCAAGGAAATACAGTGACATTAAAAAAAAACTGCCTTTTTCCATTAAGAATCTCTTTCCCAACAATGCAGAAACATTGTTTTCTGCACCAAGATATGTTCACAATGGTTCAGAAAAATGAGATTTTCATGGTTGACCTGGTCAGTAAAAAGCCTTGACCGGAACCCAATAGAAAATTTCTGTCACTATTTAAAAACTTTGATTTAAGTGCAATGACTGCCTTTAAATTAACTATAATTGCCTTCTGGAAACATATTATAACAAAAGAAGAGAAGAAGGGCTTCAAACACTTGTTGGTTTAGTGACATGCCACTCTGATATTGTCATGAGGGCTGGCGCGGGTGCTGTTGCCCCCTGCGGCCGCCTCCCTGCCCGCCGGGGGTCCGGCGCATGCCGCGGCTACCTGCGACCATCCCCCTGCTACCCGTGGTCCGGCGCCGGGCCACTTACCCGTCCACGCTCCTGTGTACGCTGCTCCTGCCTGTCCCAGCCGCCGCGCGCCTACCCGCTGCCTCGGGCGCGCGCGCGAAGGCTGGTCTGGATTTAAAGGGCCAGTGCGCCGGTAATTTTGTCAATTGCTGTCCACTGGTCCTATATAAGGAATACGCCCCCAGCACTCTCTGCCAGATTGTTGGTGTGCGTTCAGTGTCTCAGAGAGTGTGGGAGTTCCGTATTCATTACCCGTGTACCAGTCCGTTCCGCTACGTTTCCTGACCTTGCCTGTTTGCCGCCTGCCCTGACCGTCTGTCTGTCTCTGACCACGAACCTCTGCCGCCTACCCTGACCTTCTGCCTGTCCCCGACTACATCACTGGATTACGATTCTGTACCATGCAGTAACCCGGCCGCCATTGCAAGCAAGTCACGTCAGGGGTAGCGACCTGGTAGCCTCACGCCGCAGCAAGTCCATCTCGCTTTGCGGCGGGCTTTGGTGAATACCGGGGGCTACTTAGACTCCGCTCCCTGGCGTGGCTTAACTATCATCGCTTGCGGTGGTCCAGCGAATCCACCGAACCCTTACAGATATGACTCAAAGCAATTAACAGTATTCTGTGAAAAATGTCACATTATGCTTTAAACTCTTTTTGTGGTATCTGTTGGGATACCATGGAAAACAGTACCTTAAAAGACACCACAGCAGAGCCATAGATAATAATAGAGCAAATGTAGTCTTATTTGGACGACGTCTCCTTTATTTGCTGAATGCACATATTTTCTGTGATTCTCTATGTTTCCAGAATGGATATCACAAATGGAGTCTCAAACGTGATGTGATAATTTTTTGGATCATCATTTTTTTTCTCCCCGCAATCCAAGAGCTATTACTTTTTTATTTTTCCATCTACATAGACATAAGAGGGTTTGATTTTTGCGGGGCAAAATGTGCTTTTTAATGGTTCCATTGACCATAGCATAGTACTGGGCCCAAAAAAAATTCTCAGTGAGGTGCAATATGAAAAAAATGTACTTGTGCCATGTCTGCTGAGGTTTTTTTTTTTAACACATTCACTCTCTGGCATAAATGATGTGCCATCTGTATTCTGAAGGTTGGTATGATTCCGGAGATACCAAATATGTAGGGTTTTCATTATGTTTTAGTACTAAAGACATTCTCTATTTCTTACATTTGCGCTGTAGCTCCATTTTCTGCAACCAATAACTTTTTTGTTTTTCCACCTATGAGCCTGAGTGACGGCTCATTTTTTTCATGCTAAATTTTCATTTTTATTGGCAACTTTTTAGGATACATGGATGTCAGGAAAATTGACTCAAAAATGACAAGTCATCCCCTCCCCCCTCCAACTTCATAACTGAAGTCACTCAGATTGCAGAATTCACCCCAGCTCCCCCAGGAAAGCCTCAATTAATTAGCTCCCAGCTCAGACCCATTTTTAAATGCCTTCCAGAGGAAGATGTCAATTATGCAAGAGACCTTCAGCCCCAACGAACTAAAGACAGAGGGGAAGTCTTCCCAGCAGGAGGCAAACACATGAAAGAATCCTGATGCAAATTCATTAGCACCTGAAAACACATGGGCTCTCAGACTCCCAGGTTCACAGGCCTTTGGCAGACACAGCGGCCCCGATATTTCATAAAGATTTATGGGAGAACAGTTCATAACAGGTCCACAGCGGTTTCATATTTTAATATATGAAACTTTCCACACCTCCTGCTGCCGCTCCCGAGGTTCTAGGCTGCAGTGTAAGGCAGAAACACAAAGCAGGCCTTAGGAAGCCCATAGGAAAGGCATGCTGGTTATCAAGGCGTAGCTTAGGCCCATCCAGTTCAGATGGTGTCACTGGCTCAGTTCTGTCCCAATGCCCTGTCGCTGTGCAGTCCATTTTGTGTGTCAATCAAAAAATGGCATGGCCAGAGATGGAGGAGTTTGTAGACCGTCCCAGGGGTGTAGGGTGGAGTATGGGGGGTTGTGATGTGGGCTGTCCCATTACTGTTATAAGCAGAAACCCAGATTTGCCCAGGGTTGCTTTCAGGAGGAGGGGTTACCTAATATCAGCATTCCAGGAACACCCACACAGAAGCAAGGCCACATTAGCCCCACCATGTGGGCCCAGCACCAACCTAAGGTAACTAAGACACATCTTGCTGCCTTTGTTTGTAACCATACTTATATTTGCACCTCTGACCAATATCTGTATAATATTGTTTATATCGTCTGTCTAGTGCACCCTCTAAATCTATAAACTTTAATCTGAGCTAGTCTGTCTTGATAATTAAACTTACCCGCCTTATTCATGGTCTTCAAAATATAGCAACCCCAAGGCTGGTTCATGGCCTTGTTGTAAGTTGGTAAGGACCGGTCTTATAACCAACCGAGGGGCCGTTGGCAGTTTATTGGGCTGGCAGATCGTTTAACCAGCGTGGGTAAACAGACCTCTCCCAGCCATTCAGGGTTACAGGCGAGTAGGGTGTCCTCTCGCACTTCCTGGGTCTTCCGGTACCCATGTGGACAGGGGTTAACTGTGAAACAGTATCTGGCTGACCTTTGTCACGATACACCCCAAGTCAGGCCGTCGGCCCTCGACTGGGTCGGTCGGCTTTTACTGACAATGCGAATTCTGGATCACTTTTTATTCCAATTCTAGGAGGCATGAAATGACTAAAAAAACGCAACTTTGCCATTTGGAATATTTGTTTCTATGGTGTTCAGCGTATGAAATAACTTAGGTTGTATTTTAATATATCAGACTTTTATGGACACAGCAATAAAAATTATGTGTAACTTATTTTTTTTTAAATTGTAAAATGGCAAAAGGAGGTGTTTTTAATTTTAATTATTTTTTTTGTTTATTTTTACATTTGTGTTTGTAGTCCCTCTAGAGGACTTGATCAGTAAGGGGTTCAATTGCTTGTACACCCATCTGCATTATATCAATAATACAAAAGGAAGATCCAAGATGTCAGTTCTATTACTTCCTACCTAAGTCAGGAAGTAACAGAAGCGCTAGCTCGTGGCTATGAAAGCCCTTTTTAGACTTCCAGCTGCCATGGTAACTACTTAGCATTCCATTATCACGTCGCAGGGGGCTGGCAATTGAAGGAGGGAACGATGCACAGCACTGCTTCTCATTTATTTAGACGCCGCGGCTGCAGTCTTCATGGCATCTAGATGGTTAAATACCAGGGATCTGAGCTGGCTACGATCCCTGCTGTAAGCAGTGGGTGTCAGCTGTAATTAACAGTCAGCACCCGCTGCCTATGGAGCAGATTCAATTATTGAGCCTGTTCCATAGCTCCTTACTGGCATGATAATGTACTCATACGTCAGATATCGGTAAGGGGTTAAATCAGTAGGTGTATTATAATAACTATAATAATTATATAAGTAAAAAAAAATCAAACATCCCAGAGTAATAGAGTAACAGAGAGTCCTTACCTCTGCCTGCTGCCTCCACCTGAAAAATATCTCTCGCATCCACTCATTGCTCAACTCTGACACTACAAAAATCCTTCTCTGTGGCTTCTCATTTAGCACTCTTGCTTCCCTTCAAACCATCCTCAACTCTTCTGCTCGTCTTATCTACCTCTCTCCTCGCTACTCCTCTGCCTCTCCCCTCTGCAAATCCCTTCACTGGCTACCCATTGCCCAGAGAATTCATTCAAGTTACTAACCATGACCTACAAGACCCTCCATAACCTCTCCACTCCATACATCTCTGCCCTAATCTCCAGATACCTCCGCTCACACAATCTCCGCTCCTCACAGGACCTTCTTCTCTGCTCTCCTCTTGTCAGTTCTTCACACAACCGTCTCCAAGACTTCTCCTGTGCTTCCCACATTCTCTGGAACTCACTACCCCAACACATCAGACTCTCTTCCACTTTCACCAGCTTCAAAAGCAACCTGCAAACCCATCTCTTCAGGATTGCCTATAGCCTACAATAACCGTGCTCTCACTATACCCCCCACAAACAGGTCTTCCCCAGACCTTGTGTCTCTTTCCTCCTCCATTGTAGATTGTAAGCCCACGTGGGCAGGGTCTTCTCTCCCTTTGTGCCAGTTGTAAGTCATTCATCATCACCATTGTACTTGTTTGACCTATGTTATGTATATAACCCCCTTTGAATGTACAGTGCTCCAGAATCAATTGCGCTTTAAAATAAAAAATAATAATAACAAACAAACCAACATTGCAAACAGTGGCAGTGAAGGACCTGCTTATAGGAGTTAACAATCTATGGAAAAGTAAAGGGGCAAAAGGATGCTTGATTTTTACAGGGATCCAGCTGTTTGTAATTTTAATATTAATATGTTTTTAAATAAATAAGAAAATATTAAGTATGCAGCTGCATGAGTCAGTCACCCAGCCATTGCCTATATGTATAAATGAAAAGTGCATGCAGTATGAAGTACACTATTAAATGACAGCATCAACTTCTGGAAGCTAATTTGAAAGGAAGAAATAAGCAAATAGAATAGAGTTAGATTAAGGGATGTAAAAGACCTGCCTAAAAATATGTGATTTTAGTGAACGCTTTAAAACTCTTGGTATTGGGAATTAATCTGTCTGGGATAGTTCATTCCAGAGAACTGAGTATGGAACTAATACCTTTGAAATCCTCCCGCAATACCTAAAAGCCCTAGTAGCTGATATGCAAGCCAACATTTAACCAGTAGACAATTCTGGAAAGTGCATTACAGTATTGGGTGCAAATGCTCTTGAATATCACCTGAACTGATAGGATGAATAAATAATTGCAATTAGTTACAGCAAACCGTCGGATGCTTAGATATCAGTCTAGAGAGAGATTGAGATTTTGTGAGTGATCCTTTTCTAATTGTGTCATCACTTATAAATAAGTAATAAGGTCACCGAGTTGGCTTGCATCTTCTGATCTTACAGCCTAAAAGGAATTTTTGGATATGTCCGATGGCAGCTGAAACCAAGCTCCTGCACATAAATAATTACCTCCAAGAGACAAGCAAATCCCTAATCTGTGGAACATCTATCTGATCAGATAGCGTACTGCACTTGCATTCTTACATTCTTACATCTGCCACATAGGGGTTATGTTCTATATCAGAGTCTTACATACTTGTTATTATACTACAGTAATACAAAAGTAGTAAAGAGCTGCATTTGTTATAAAGAGAAGGTAGATAGAAAACGTAATATAAAATATATATTGCTTATGTCACAATATATGTATAGGTAACTATGAATTTATGAGAAACAAAGATGTTTCTGTTAGCAAAACATGACAATGAATTTCAAAGTTTAGAAATTATAGATATCATATAATTCATGACAGTTGAGAAAGAAAGGAAAAAATAATGGGTTTGTCACCTACCCTGAGAGGATTTGGTTGATATGAAAATCATTGCCACTAACCTTATGAAGTAAGTGTAAACTTTTGTAAAGAAAATTAACCAAATCTTAACATGTTTCTGCTGTAGACATAACAGTATGAAACTTTTACACAAGTAAAGGTTAGTAACATATTAATTTGAATGTTTACTTTTACTCCAGAATATAACAAATTGAAGAGACGGATAATACGAATAATAACCAAAAAGCCCAGAACAACTTCCAAAGAAGTTACAGGGGAACTCCAAGGTCACGGTACATCAGTGTCAAATCGCACCATCCATCGCTGTCTTTGCCAAAATGGACTAAATGGAAGATGACTGAGGAGAAAACTAATGTTGAACGCAAGTCATAAAAAAGTCTGGCTTGAATTTCTGGAAATGCATTTTCAAAAGCCACAAAGTTTCTTGGAGAATGTTCTTTGAACAGATGAGACAAAACTGTAGCTTTTTTCAAATTACATCAGTTATATGTTCACAAATGCAAAACTGAAGCATACAAAGAAAAGAACATTGTATCTACTGTGAAATATGGAGGAGGCTCGGTTATGTTTTGTGTCTGCATTACTGTATCTGGCTCAGGACGTTTTGGTACTGAGCAAGGTAAAGTAAAATCTCAAGTCAATCAAAGTATTCTGCAGTAAAATGTGTCAGAAAGCATGGTCTGAGTCACAGGTAATAGGTCCTCCAACAGGATTATGACCCAAAACACCCAGCTAAAACATCACTTGCTAAGAGCAAAGCATCGGCTATTCTGAGCCCTGATCTAAATCCTATTGAACATCTGTGGAAGCTGAAATATGCAGTATGGAGAAGGCATCCTTCATATCAGGGACAACTGGAGCAGTTTGCTCATGAGGAGTAGTCCAAAATAACTGTAGACAGGTGCAGAAGTTACAGAAATCACTTGTTTGCATTGATTGCCTTAAAAAGATTGTGCAACAAAATATTAAGCTAAAAGTACCAGTTTTGTCCAGGTCAGTTTCATTAGTTGGTTTTTAAAAAAATTTCAGTTAAACCAAAATTCAAAAGCCATGTCTGATTTTCATTAGTTGATTTTCAATAAATTTAGTTTCAGGTTTTCAGTGACTATTATGTGTTTTTGTTTCTTTATAGGAAGGTTACCAACTATTTTGTCTATGTGTGTAATGCAGCAAATTGTTGATATAACAAAAACCTTTAGGAATCATGCACTTGGTTGTAGTACAACACCATATAATCCCTGGGTTGTTGGCACTAATAGGGGCTTTGGGGTTTTACTATATCTCTATTAGTCTCAAGTTGTATATAGAGGCATAGTAAAGTTGTTTGCTGGGCTCTATGCTCTGTTAATCACTATAATACAATGGTATTCTCTGGTAACAGGTTTTCGTCTATGGAAGAATATCTACAGTACATATTATGGTGCCACATGGAAACACCATAATCCAGCACATGTAGTGATTATGACTTTGAAGTATACAGTTGAAACCAGAAGTTTACTTACTGTAACGATTCAATGGTGTCAGAGGGCACTGAATCGACGATCGTTGGTATATGGAGGATCCTCTGGGCCTCTGCGAGCGTGGATCGTATAACTTGCAGAGGTAGCCAAACTGCAGGACAGGATAGCCGGGCTGGTACAGACAACAGGACACCGCAGGTATAGCCGTAGACGGGTAACGCAGTCCCAGGATAGTAGCAGTCTTGGCACAGGTATACAGCAGTAATAAGCAGACTGGTGCAGTGGCAGGTGTTCAGCAGGTGATGGGTTAACGGGTACTGGTAGCATACTGGAACACACAGGAGATCAGTAGCGATGCAGCAGCCTGGGGATCAAGCTCTCTGTAGGTACAACAACGAACTGACCAGGAGCAAGGGCAGAAAGTTCCTTATAAAGCCAGGGGTCACAGGTGACAGACAGGAAATTGGGTCATTTTCCCTTTAATTACTTATGGACTGCTGTGCAAGCGCCCTCTAGGCAGCCAGAGCAGACAAGAGCGGAACAAGGGTTGGTGAGTAGGTGCTGCCGGCGGACTTCGTCGCAGCAGAGACAGGAGCCAGGACAGGTAAGTAACGTGCAGGGGCCGCAGGAGAGGCACGGGCATGACCGCGGTCCGCAATAGCGGCTGCGGCATGCACCGTGACACATACACTATATAATAAAACACATATGCATGTTTTTCTCACTATCTGACATGAAATCAGAATAAACCTTACCTGTTTTAGGTTCAATTAGGAACCAAAATTATTTATATTTGCCAAATGCCAGAATAATGAGAGAGAGAATTTTTAAGGCCTTTTTATTACTTTCTGCAAAGTCAACTACATTTCATTAGTATTTGGTAGCATTGCCCTTAACCGTATGGCTTGGGTCAAATATTTTGGTTATCCTTCCACAAGCCTTCTCACAATAGTTGTAGGAATTTTGGCCCATTTCTCCTGACAGAACTGGTGTAACTAAGTCATGTTTCTAGGTCACCTTGCTTGCACCTGCCTTTTCCGCTTTGCCAAAAAATTTCAATAGGATTGAGATCAGGACTTTATGATGGCCACTCCAAAACATTGACTTGGTTATCCTTAAGCCACTTTGTAACCAGTTTGGCAGTATGCTTCGGGTCATTGTCCATTTGGAAGACCAATTTCTGGCCAAGCTTTAACTTCATAGCTTATGTCTTGAGATGTTGCTTCAGTATTGCCACACAATCTTCTTTCCTCATGCTGCCATCTATTTTGTGAAGTGCGCCAGTCCTGCCTGCAGAAAAGCAACCCCACAACATGATGCCGCCACCCACAGTTGGGATGGTGTTCTTACACTTCCAAGCCTCTCCCTTTTTCCCCCAAACGTAACGGTGGCCAAACAGTTCAATTTTAGCTTTGTCAGACCACAGGACATGTCTCCAAAAATGTAGGTCTTTGTTCCTTTGTGCATTTGCAAACATTAGTCTGGCTTTCATAGGTTTCTTTTGGAGTAATGGCTTCTTCCTGGCAGAGTAGCCTTTCAGTCCATGTTGATGCAGTACTCGTTTGACACAAACTTACCAGCTTTCACCAGCATCTTCCCAATCTTTTTTGCCTATTGTTGAGCTTTTATTTAAAAAATTAATTTTTCATCCAAAAGAAAAATAAAAAATAATAATAATAATAATAATAAATCTGTAATGAAAGGTACCTTCTCTCTTTGTAAAAACCACATATCCATCACGGACAAATTCATTTCTGTGTTTTATGACAAATTAATTATGAGAAAATTAAACAACTAGTAAGGATTTTTTTTATAAAATGCTGCACTCAATTAAGATTTATATTGACCAGAGTAATTAAATCCACAAATTACTATACAGGATTGATAATAACCTGTTGACACTGAGGTGCATTTAATTACATTAAATATCATGAAAATACCTAATGCGTAATCCAATGTTTCGGGCTCTCTGTTTTTATTTTATTTATATGAATTGCATACACATCTTTTTGGTTACAATTTATTATAATAATGGTTATGTTTAAAATAAGACGTTAAATGAAATCCTATCATAAAGTGTTCTCAGAAATATATTGTGGCACGATTGTACTGACTTTTCCCATGATATATAAAAGCAATTTAGGTCACAAAATAAAAAAAAAACATAAAGTTAAAACAATGTAATTTGTCCACAAGAAATGAAAATCATTTAATTAAAATATTGTATTGACCAAGTAAAAGGATATATTTTTCTAAAAAAAAATAAACTGTTTATGAAACTGAATGGATTAGCGGTTATCGATATTTTGACAAATTTCTATTGCTAGATGATTAAGTAGACATCCCTACATGTCATATCTAAATACAGTATAAGTAAATATAATAATACAATATTTAGTTTTATTTACATTAAGAATTAATTTTTTAATTGTTCCTAAATTACCTATAATTTCTTTACTTTTCATTATATCGACTTTTTATGACAGATTTCATGTTGATATGTGGAATTTTAATATGACTAGTTAAGGCTGGACACCATTAACCAGTAACTCTAAACAGCACAGACATACAGTTACTAAATAATACCACCTTACAAGAAGTAAATATCTCAACATACATCCTACCATCATACTGTTCCAAACAAATCACACTATTAGACCAAAATTAACATGTATGATTTTTGTCGCCCAGGCGCCATTTTTTATGCGCATGATTATAGTTTAGAATATTCTTGAATCTATGAACCCGGTCTACTGCGGGTCATAAGTCAGGCACATTCTAGCACAAAGGAGACAATTCTGGCTCAGGTAAACCACTTTGAAAGTGGTTTACCTGTTTCAGCAGAACATACGGAAGCTATAAATCTATAGCTTTGTACGGATCTATTGTGCCCCGCCTGCCGCACGCCCTCCGAAATCAGGCATATTACACAGTGTTGCGGGCGCTCTATAATGTGCCTGGTATTGGCATGCGAGAGTTTTAAATCTATAGCGAACGGGGCTAGTCTTCTGGCTTAAAATACTCCAGATTCTGATGCAGTCCTGTTCATACATGTCGCCCATAGTGACAGAATAAAACCACCATGCTGTTACTGAATTAAGACCTGTGTTACTGCCATACAGTAACCATATAGTGGTAGATACCAGACAAGAGATCTGCAAAAATATACAGTGGGTTGCAAAAATATTCCAACCCCTTGAATTGTTCCTTATTTTTGACCCCTTACCGACATTTGACGTACCCATACGTCACACGTGGAAAGAGGTTCCCGCAAATTGAAATTTGGGTACGTCAACTTTACAGTTGACTCCATACCCTGTTGGCCATGACTGGAGCTGGCTCCGGTTGCGGCTGATTAACACCTTATATGCCGCAGTCAATGGCTTCTCTAGCAACCTGGAAGCCTAACAAGGGCTTCCGGTTTGCCTGTGACATCACCAAATTTGGTATAGGCGCATGCATAACGACCTAGCCTATAAATCTGTCATGTATAGTAATCCACACGATGACCGGCATTTAAAAAAAAAACTACAGAATTGACTTTTTGTTTATCCTGCTGCATGTAAAATGGAACAAAAAGCAATCAAAAAGTCATAGAAATGCTAAAATGGTACCAATAAAATGTCAGTTCATCCTGCAAAAAACACAGCTCCATGCATGGAAAAAAAAAGTTATGGCTTCCATAAGAAAACAATGCATAAATATTCTTTTACACAATAAAAACACTTTGAAAAAAAAATATCGCTGTAATTGTATCACCCCACGGCAGGGGCGTAGCTAGAGACTGCGCCCGGATGCAAAACTTCAGCTGAGGACCCCCTACCGCCAGACACCAATACTTTTCAACAACAGGTTCCCTATTTGACGTGACAGATGTCTGCAGTGTAGTGTGCTGCAGAAAATTATTGCTATTAAAAGGAATCGTCCAACAGAAGAAAATTTATTTCAAATGTGGCCAAAGAAAAACAAGTTATACAGCCAAAGCGTCTGTTCCCTCTTGCCCATCCTCCCATACTCATTTGCAATTGTGCCTTTTGTTTTATGAGTTTAGTTGTTGGAGTTTATGCTGAACAGTTTATTAACTTATCTGTGTTTTGCGGGTCAATAGCTATACAAGGGCTATATTCTCAGTACTGTATAGTGACTAATATCACAATAATGTTACTGACCAAACCAGTATAGCAAGATTATTATTATTATTATTATTATTATTTATTTATTAATTTTAGAGCACCCTTGATTCCAGGGCGCTGTACATTTGAGGAGGATACATAAATAACATTGGTCAATCAATTACAAAGTGACAATAAATGACTAACAACTGGTACAGAGGGAGAGAGGGCCCTGCCCATAAGGGCTTACAGTCTACAGGGAAGGAGGGAAGAGACAGAAGGTAAGGGGCAGACACGTTTGTGGGGTGGAGCAGTGCAACGGGGTTATTGTTGGTTTTAGGAAATCCTGAAGAGATGGGTTTTCAGGTTACATTTGAAGCAAGTGAGAGTGGGGGAGAGTCTGAGGTGTTGAGGCAGTGAGTCCCAGAGTGTGGGGAAAGCACGGGAGAAGTCTTGGAGACAGTTATGTGAAGAGCTGATAAGAGGAGAACAGAGAAGAAGGTCCTGTGAGGAGCAGAAGTTGTGTGAGGGGAGGTATTTGAAGAATAAGGCAGATATGTATGGAGGGGAGAGGTTATGGAGAGCCTTGTAGGTCAAGGTTGCTAGCTTGAACTGGATTCACTCGGCAATGGGTAGCCAGTGAAGGGATTGGCAGAGGGGAGAGGCAGAGAGTAGCGAGGAGAGAGGTGGATAAGATGGGCAGCAGAGTGAAGGATGGTTTGGAGGGGAGCGAGAATGCTAGATGGGAAGCCACAGAGAAGATTGTTGCAGTAGTCTAGGTGGGAGATGACGAGGGCATGGACCAGCATTTTTGTGCTTTCAAAGTTAAGGAATGAGCGGATTCGGGAGATATTTTTTCTGGTGTAGGCGCCAGGCAGAGGCAAGGGTTTGGATGTGCGGTTTGAAGGACAGATTGGAATCAAAGGGTATCCCCTGGTAGCAGACCTGTGGAGCTGGTGAGAGAGTGTAGCCGTTGACAGTGATAGAGAGATTGGGTGGGGGGATAGAGTGGGATGGTGGGAAGATGATAAATTCAGTTTTCTCCAAATTAAGTTTTAGGAGGCGGGAGAAGAAGAAGGAGGATATGGACGAAAGACAAACAGGGATCCAGGAGAGTAGAGAGGTGACATGTGGGCCGGAGATGTACAGTTGGGTGTCATCAGCATACAGGTGGTATTGAAAGCCGTGTGATGCTATGAGCTGACCCAGTGTAGATAGAGAAGAGTAGTGAGACCAGAACTGATCCCTGGTGGACACCAACTGACAGCGGGCGAGAGGAGGCGGTGGTGCGAGAGTGTGCGGCGCTGAATGTTCTAACAGTGAGGTATAAGGAGATACAGGAGAGGGCCAAGTCCGTGATGCCAAGGGAGAAGAGGATGTGTAGGAGAAGTGAATGATCAACAGTGTCAAAGGCAGAGTACAGGTCTAGAAGGAGAAGCACAGAGTAGTGACGTGAGGCTTTGGCAGTTGCTAGGTCATTGGTGACTTTAGTTAGGGTGGTTTCAGTAGAGTGGTGGGGTCGGAAACCAGATTGCAGTGGGTCAAGGAGAGAGTTGGCGGAGAGATGGGAGGACAGTTGAAGATGGACATGCTGTTCAAGGAGCTTAGAGGCAAATGGAAGCAGTGAGTTGGGGTGATAGTTGGAAAGAGGAGGGGTCAAGAGATGGTTTCTAAAGGATAGGGGTGATGGTAGCGTGTTTAAAGCGCAAAGGGAAGATGCCAGAGGTTAATAATAGATTGAAGAGATGGGTGAGGGCTGGGATGATAACAGCACTAAGGTCAGGTATGAGGTGGGATGGCAGTGGGTCAAGACTACAGGTGGTGAGGTTGCATTTGGACAGTAGAGAGGAGTGCTAGTCATGAGTGACAGGAGAGAAGTAAGTTATGGGGAATAGTGATGAGCAGGTGTAGAGGTGGACTGTGGGGACACTGAAGGAATAGAGGTAGGCTAAGGGGGCTGCGGGATAAAGCTTTGTCTGATGAGATTTATTTTATTTTGGAAGTGAGTTTCAAAATCATCTGCTCTGAGAAGAGATGGGAGAGGAGGTACAGATGGACGCAGGAGAGAGTTGAAGGTATTAAAAAGTTGTCTGGTGTTGTGAGACAGGGATGATATGAGAGTCGTGAAGTAGTCTTGTTTGTCTGAGGCGAGTGCAGATTTAAATGTATGTAGTGATTGTTTGTATAAGGTGAAGTCAGTGGTGGAGCGGGTTTTCTTCCAGTGGCATTCGGCAATTCTGGAAGCTCGCCTCAGCTGTTTGGTGGAGGCTGTGTGCCTGGGTTGTCTGTTGATTTCGCAGGTTCTGTTGTGTGTGAGAGGGGTGACTGCATCAAGGGTGGAGGTGATTGTGTTGTTGTAGAAAGTGGTGTCTGGGTCAGTAAATGAGGATATGGTAGAGAGGGGGCAAGAGAGTCAGAGAGAGTGCAAGGGTTGAGGTTTTGTAGGTTCCTGCGTGGGTGTACTAGATTTGGTGCAGAAGGGGCAGGTGGAGTGGAGGTGGAGGAGAAGGTGAGGAAGTTGTGGTCAGGGATATGGAGAGGAGAGTTTTAGAGGTTAGATAGGGGGCAGAGGTGGGTGAAGATGAGGTCTAGTGTGTGTCCATCTTTATCAGTGGCTCCAGAGCTCCACTGGGAGAGGCCGAAGGAAGAGGAGAGTGACAGGAGTTTGTTAGTAGTGGAGTGTGGTGTATCGATGGGTATGTTAAAATCTCCCATGATAATAGTGGGGATGTCGGTGTAAAGTCAGTGGAGGAGCCAGGAGGCAAAGTGGTCAAGGAAGGTGGTGGCAGAGCTTGGCGGTTGGTAGACAATGGCCACTTGAAGGTGACAGGAAGAGTAGATGTGGACAGAGTGCACCTTAAAGGAGGGGAGCATGAGGGAAGGTATAGGTGTGTTGGGGACAAAGGAGCAGGTATCTGACAAAAAAAAGGTCAACACCTCCGCCATGTTTGCTGCCAGGGTGGGGGGTGTGGGTAAACTGAAGCCCGCCGTAAGAGAGTGCAACAGAGGAAGTAGTGTCAGAAGGTGTCAGACGGATTTCTGTTAGTTCAAGGAAGGATAGGTTGCGTGAGATAAAAAGGTCCTGGATGAAGGGAAGCTTGTTGCACATAGAACGGGCATTCCAGTGAGCTCCAGACAAGGGGATAGGTACAGCAGAGGTGAGGGGGATGGGTTTGAGGGTTAAGCGGTTGATGGAGTGTGTGCTGCTCGGTCTGTAAGAGATGCCTGCAACCACAGTGGGGATGCGCTGAGGGGGCCTGGGATTGGGAGATATGTCCCCGGCAGCAAGGGGAAGCAGGGAGAGTGTGAGGAGGTGTGTGTGGGATAGAGAAAAATGGTGTTGTGTGGGTTAATAATACCAATAACAACAATATACAAGGACCAAAGAATACAATATATATCACTACCATATAGTGACTAATACCACTATGCTGTTACTGAGCAAATCAATATATCAAGACCAATAATACCAGTAACAACAATATACAAGGACCAAATAATACCGCAATACCCTGACCACATATCACCACCACAGTGAGACTGAATAAAACCATTGTACTGTTACTGAATATAAACCATTACATTAAGACCACTATTAACACCATATAGTGACCATATAGTATTAGATAGCAGTTGTGCACAGGCTCTGCAGACACGCCTTGCAGGCAGCATGATAACATACTCACGCCGTCTGTGCCGGGCTTGCGGCTCTCCTGAGCTTTCTGCAGAGTGCAAAGGAAGTAGATATAGGGCAGAGTGCTAAGGGAGTAGATATAGGGTCAACGATCGGAGGTTAACCAATCATTGGTGCGCTGGCCATTTAAATTTCACAGGGCCGGCACGTGACCCCTAGAGAGCAGGGACATGCACGCCGGCACAGAGGACTGCAGCGGACAGGAGTAATAGAGGGGAGTAACGAGGGTACTGGGCAGGGGGAACATGAGCACATTTTTTTGCCGTATCTTGCACCAATGACAAACTGTCATAGCCCTATTCTATAGGTGTATGAACAGTCACACACTAAAACTTGTGCCAGACACTGCACTTTTGAATACACTAATGATATGCTATGTGCCAAACATATGCTATGTGCCATAGATATGCTATGCTATGCAAGGTATTCCAAACACTGTCGCATTCTACACTCCTCTATATCGATTTAGAACTGGCGTGGCAGCGGCAGGTTTCATACATGTCACTCTTGGGGCCACATGTATGAAAACTGGTCTAGGGCTAAAACTCACTTTGTTGTCTAAAGCAACCAATCAGAGCGAGTCTTTTATTTCATATAGTGCTCTAGAAAAATAAAAGGGGTGCTCTGATTGGTTGCTATGGGCAACAAAGTGCGTTTTAGACCTAGACAGTTTTTTTACATGTGGCCCTCCATTTTTTATTTTCACAGCTTAACGCTAAGAAATTCTGTGAAACACTTGTGGGGTCAATATACTCATTACACTCAAATACCTAGTTTAAAAGGTAACAGCTGAAACCTAATGGGGTATTTCTATCTCACTGATTACCTTGAATCCCTTCCTGACATTTGAAGTAAGTTTACATCATATGTGGGAAGGGGTTCCCACAAAATGCTATAAATTTACAACATGAAGATGTGTGGGCTCAGCTAAAACTGCATATTATTGAAAAAAATGTAATTGTTCATTTTCACTGTATAACTAGAGATGGGCGAATTTCCCGAATTACTTCGGCACGAATCACGTTAAAAAACAGCTATTTCCAGGCTGCACAGAGCCTGCAGGGTGCTGTAGAACGCTGTGCCATGCTTAAATATGCAGAGGGAGCTTGGTTTGGTCTTCATACAATGTTGTGTTTTAGTATGACACGCACATGACTGCCGCCGCTCTTAGAATCGCTTCACTATAAAATTCCCTGGGCACTTAAGAGGGCAAAACTGACCAAAAATCGGAAACGGGAATGTTGCCTGATAAAGTCATGCCAGCGAAAGCTGGAAAAAAACAAGCTGAGAGCTCAGGTGGCAACATTAGTGACAGAGTGTGGAGGTCACGGCAGCAGCCACAGCAGCATGAGGTCAGACAGTGGCACAATCACATTCTGGAGGTGGCAAAAACAGGAGTAGGCCACAGAGTGGGACAATGACACAGTGTGGAGGTCACGGCAGCAGCCACAGCAGCAGCATGAGGTCAGACAGTGGCACAATGACACAGTGTGGAGGTCACAGCAGCAGCCACAGCTGCAGCATGAGGTCAGACAGTGGCACAATGACATTCTGGAGGTGGCAAAAACAGTAGTAGCCACGAGTGGGACATGCCTGGGGAGTCACGGCAGCAGCCACAGCAGCAGCATGAGGTCGGCAGTGGCACAATGACATCTGAGGTGGCAAAACAGAGTAGCCACAGAGTGGGACAAGGACACAGTGTGGAGGTCACGGCAGCAGCCACAGCAGCAGCATGAGGTCAGACAGTGGCACAATGACACAATGACATTCTGGAGGTGGCAAAAACAGGAATATGCCACAGAGTTGGACAATGACACAGTGTGTAGGTCACGGCAGCAGCCACAGGAACAGCATGAGGTCAGACAGTGGCACAATGACACAGTGTGTAGGTCACGGCAGCAGCCACAGCAGCAGCATGAGGTCAGACAGTGGCACAATGACACAGTGTGTAGGTCACGGCAGCAGCAGCATGAGGTCAGGCAGTGGCACAATGACATTCTGGAGGTGGCAAAAACAGGAGTAGGCCACAGAGTGGGACAATGACACAGTGTGTAGGTCACGGCAGCAGCCACAGGAGCAGCATGAGGTCAGACAGTGGCACAATGACACAGTGTGTAGGTCATGGCAGCAGCCACAGCAGCAGCATGAGGTCAGACAGTGGCACAATGACACAGTGTGTAGGTCACGGCAGCAGCCACAGCAGCAGCATGAGGTCAGACAGTGGCACAATGACATTCTGGAGGTGGCAAAAACAGGAGTAGGCCACAGAGTGGGACAATGACACAGTGTGTAGGTCACGGCAGCAGCAGCATGAGGTCAGACAGTGGCATAATGACATTCTGGAGGTGGCAAAAACAGGAGTAGGCCACAGAGTGGGACAATGACACAGTGTGGAGGTCACGGCAGCAGCCACAGCAGCAGCATGAGGTCAGACAGTGGCACAATGACACAGTGTGGAGGTGGGTGGCAATACCAGTCCCTGGTAAAGATGGTTGTTGGCAGATGGAGAAACTGTCAGCAGATGTGTGGCATCAGGCGGGTGGCGGCATCAGAATAGTGGCTGAGGCAGGTAGTTTGAACCCAGACTCATTTCTCACAGTTTGGGTGAGGCGTCATGGCTGATGTAGTCTGGCGCCTAAGGCATTGGTGTGTGGAAATCCTGGCCGATCCACGCCTGATTCATCTTGACAAAGGTCAGTCGTTCCACATTTCCCGTGGACAAGCGGGTTCTCCTTGCCTAATGATGGCACCCGCCGCACTGAACACCCGCTCTGATGCCACACTACTGGCCGGGCAGGACAGCTTCTCCACTGCAAACTCGGCAAGTTGCGGCCACACATCCAGTTTGGCTGCCCAGTAGTCCAGCAGATCTTCTAACAGAGTGCTGTCCAAGTAGGCCACAACCTGTTGGTTCAGGGACTTCTCCAGGTCCGGCTGCTGCTGCTGCTGGCGGACTACCCCCTCACTAGGCGGGTGAAGGACGCTGCTCATCAGTGACTCCAGACTGAGGTTACTGCTGATGGAGCTGGTACTGCTCCGACCCCCCCCCTTCCCCCAGCAGCCGCGGCAGTAGTACGTGAGCGCTGAGGAACCCCCCGGTCAGACCTGTCAGAGGAGGGACGATACCGCACATAGGCAGCGGCCAACTGATTACGGAGGATTTCCCTATAGTATTTGAGTTTGTCCTCCCTCTCAATAGCTGGGAAAAAGGCTCCCATTTTGGACCAGTAGCGAGGGTCCAATAGGGTGGAGAGCCAGAAGTCATCCCTCTGCTGGATGCTGACTATTCGGCTGTCACTAGCCAGGCAAATATGCATGCTGCGGGCCATCTGCACAAGTGACTCCAAGGAGCTCCCTGCCTCCATTTCCACTGTATACTGCCACGGTGCTTGGGGGTCATCTGCCTCGTCTTCCTCATCTCCATCCACCTCCTCCAGCTGCTCCTGCTCCTCCTCTCTTGTCACCTGGGTAGAAAATCCACTCATTTCACCAGACAATGCTTCTGCTCCAATGTCCTCCTCCTCCTCCTCCATTTCAGTCCCCACCGGACTCATGTGGCCACGAGATTTAGTCGCCACGTCTCCAGTCCCCTGCCCAGACAGATTTTTCAGCATCTGTTCCAGGACATGAAGCAGTGGAATGACGTTATTCATCCCGTAGTCCTGGCGACTGACAAATAACGTCGCCTCCTCAAATGGCCTCAACAAACGGCAGGTGTCACGCATGAGCTGCCACTGGCTGACATCAAAGTTACACAGGGGAGTACTTCTGTCTGCCTGGATCATCAAAAAATCGTTAATGGCCTTTCTCTGTTCATACAGTCAGTCCAACATGTGCAGGCTGGAATTCCAACGGGTGGAAACATCGCATATCAGAGTGTGTTGGGGGAGGCCGTTCTGCCGCTGCAACTCGAGGAGGGTGTTCCTGGCTTTGTACGAATGGATAAAGTGCATGCACAGTTTCCTGGCCATTTTCAGAATCTGCTGAAGATCGGTGGAAGACTTCAGGAACCTTTTCACAACCAGATTGAACACTTGCGCCATGCAGGGCGCATGGACCATCCCTCCTCGGTGCAGCGCGGACACCATGTTCCTCCCATTGTCCATCACCATGGTTCCGATTTGCAGTTGGCGCGGAGAAAGCCACACATCGATTTCTTGCTGCATGACGCGGAGCAGTTCCTCCCCTGTGTGACTTCGTTCGCCGAGGCAAGCCAGGTGTAGAACTGCGTGACACCGCTGTGCCCTACACATGTGGTATGATGGAGCAGTACTTGTGGAGGCTGAGATGGTGGTGGTGGTGGAGGAGGAGGAGGCGGACATTGGCGCAGGAGCAGCAGTTTGACAACGTGGAGGAGAAAGCGGCGTCTCCTGTCCAAGTTGTTGGTGTGCCTGGGCCGGAAGCACATTCACCCAGTGGGCCATAAAGGACATGTACTGGCTCCAGACGTCCGCGCTGCCGTGCACCTTGGAACAAACCGATAAGCTTAAGGACTGGCCCACCTTCTGTTCTACATATTTATGAAGTGCTGGTACTGCCTTTTTGGAAAATAAATTACGGCTTGGAACTCTCCATCTCGGCTCGGCACAAGCCATTAGTTCTCTGAATGGTGCAGAGTCCACCATTTGGAAAGGGAGGGACTGCAGTACCAACAACTTGGACAGGAGCACGGTCAGCTGCTGCACCTTAGGATGGTTGAACGCATACTGTTGTCTCTTTGCAATCGCCTCGCTGAACGACTGCTGGCGCCATGAGTAGCGAGGAGCAGGAGCATCTGGACCGGGAGATGATGTCAAAGAGGAACAGCTCCCTTCTGCAGAGGTGGTGAAGCCTTGACTGGCTGCAATGGCATGCGTGCCATTGGGCGCTGCTGCTGCTGCTGTTGCTGCGGCAGCAGGATGGACCACCACATCTGAGCCACGTTTCTCCCAGGCCACCGATGGTGACGCTGCATGTGTTGACGCAGGGCCGTGGTGCCAAGGTTAGCTCCCTGGCCACGCTTCACTTTCTGCTTACAGATTCTACATATACCCATATTTGGCTCCTCCGTTGTCTTAGCAAAGAACTGCCACACTGCCGAGTATCGGATTTTACTGCCAACGCTCCGCACTGAGTGACGACTGCCACCGCTGCCTCGCTGAGCCCCTGTGCCGCTACTTTGTTGGACCTGCGAAGCGGGTTTTTTACCCGTGGCCGCTTGCTCCTGACCTAACACTGCTGCTATCCTGCTGACTCATGGCCACACAACCCACTTGCTGTCTGTGCCGCTTACTGACGCGCAAGCTGACGCCCTCTTCTCCTGACGATGATGAAGCCCTTGCCTCACCCGGCTCCCAAGTGCGGTCGGCTATATCATCATCTATTTGTGTTTCATCGTCACTACTGTCCTCATCACCGGTCTTGGTATGCAGAGGCTGACCCCTTACAACATGACCTACGATGCCACTCTCAACATCTATACTTTGCCGCCTACTGCAAGAAGCAGGGTATATTGGCCCCATTTCTTCGCTGCCAAGTAGCTGCTGACTGCCCTCCTCAAATTGTTCATCCTCGCAATATAGTGGCGCTGAGCCAGAACACATAGTAGATCTCTGGCTGAGGGAACCGGATGGGACAGAGGCGGGTTGAGACAGGTGAGGGCCGCTGACCCGCTCCAGTGCATGCCAACTAAGGGTTGTGTCTGACGTTCCCACCGACTCTTGGCTGGGGTTGTCAGATGTCATCTGGGAGGAAGTGGATGACCTAGTCAACCAATCAAGAAACCATTGGGTTGCTAGTCAGTACACGGCCGCTAGATGACAGCGGCAGTTGTGGCCTCACGAGTGACCCCTGCTGCGACGTCCCTCTTGCTGTGCTGCGACCTGCTACAGGAATGTTTGTGCCTCTGCCACTCGCAGGTGAAGAGCCTGCCACCTCTCTGTCTGACATACTGTTTGTTCCAAATGTACAGACACTGTTTGATGAAGATATCTGTATATGTATAAATACACACCCTGTATTGACGCCAAATGAACCCACTAAGAAGCTTGGGTAACCCTTGGATATAAATTGCGCTCCACAAATGGGCAGGAAAAATTGACTTGTATGTGCCGTTTAAAAAACTCTGTGCATTTTACTGAATATAAAAGCACAAACAGGATTAATTAACCTTCGGATATGAATTATGCTACAGAATTTCTTTTGTGGCGGTGAAAAACAAAGTTTCTTTTTACTGAGTACAACAGCAGAACAACGCTTAATTAACCCCTGGATGTAAATTGCGCAAAAGATTGAGCAGCCAGAAACTACTAGCTTTGTAGGTGTTTACAATTGCGTGTTTTCTACGCTACACAACAAGAGAAAAAATTGTAATTAACCTTCGTTGTGAATTATGCTACAGGAAAATTTGTATTTTTTGGCGGTGAAAAAGACGCTTTCTTGGAGTCACAACAGCAGCAGAACAACGCTTAATTAACCCCTGGATGTAAATTTGCGCAAAAGAATTGGCAGACCGGAAACTACTGCTTTGTAGCGTGTACAATTGCGTGTTTTCTACGCTACACAACAAGAGAAAAAATTGTAATTAACCTTCGCTTGTGAATTATGCTACAGGAAAATTGTATTTTTTGGCGGTGAAAAAGACGGTCTATTTTTGTCACCACTGCACAAAAACAACGCTTAATTAACCCCTGGATGTAAATTGCGCAAAAGAATTGAGCAGCCGGAAACTACTAGCTTTGTAGCGTGTTACAATTGCGTGTTTTCTACGCTACACAACAAGAGAAAAATTGTAATTAACCTTCGCTTGTGAATTATGCTACAGGAAAATTTTATTTTTTGGCGGTGAAAAAGACGGTCTATTTTTGTCACCACAGCACAAAAACAACGCTTAATTAACCCCTGGATGTAAATTGCGCAAAAGAATTGAGCAGCCGGAAACTACTAGCTTTGTAGCGTGTTACAATTGCGTGTTTTCTACGCTACACAACAAGAGAAAAATTGTAATTAACCTTCGCTTGTGAATTATGCTACAGGAAAATTGTATTTATGGCGGTGAAAAAGACGGTCTATTTTTGTCACCACAGCACAAAAACAACGCTTAATTAACCCCTGGATGTAAAATGCGCAAAAGAATTGAGCAGACGGAAACTACTAGCAATGAAGTGAGTTACAATTGCGTGTTTTCTACGCTACACAACAAGAGAAAAAAATTGTAATTAACCTTCGCTTGTGAATTATGCTACAGGAAAATTGTATTTTTTGGCGGTGAAAAAGACGGTTTCTTGGAGTCACAACAGCAGCAGAACAACGCTTAATTAACCCCTGGATGTAAATTGCGCAAAAGAATTGAGCAGCCAAAAATGAAGTGGTATTTGTATTATAAAAACGCTGTTTCTTTAAATGAATACAACAGGAACTGGCTTAGATGCCCCTTGGATATTCAATGTGCTGTGAGCAGATAGCATTAACATGTATATGCACTGGACTTCAGATCCAATACACCAAAAAATCAGAAATAGAACATTAAGAGAAGCAGTCTCTGAGACAAGCTGAGACACCCCACAAAAATCGCTGTATAAAAATCAGTTCTTCAGTAACAATCAGCCACGGCAGCACCTTCCCTCATCAGTACAGTGAGAGAGGTATGAGCTCCCAGCGTCGCGCCCGGACTTATATAGTGCGGTGACGTAACAGTATCCCGCCGGTCTCTGATTGGCTTCATCTCTGCACATGTCATGCAGGCTATGCCCTTCTTCCTCCCAGAGTGCTTTGCCCCATGTAGCGCCATGTGCTCGCAGCCATTTTATTAATGAAAAGCAAACTTCATTCACCCGAAGTACCCCAAACTTCGACTTCGTTCAGAACCGAAGTTTTCCTGAAATTCTAAACGAATTCCACTTCGTTAGAATCGATTCGCCCATCTCTAAGTATAACACTAAAAAAATCGGTGAAACACCTGTGGAGTTAGTATCCTCACTACCAACCTGGATATATTCCTTAAGGGGTTTAGTTTCTCAAATTAGGTCTTTTTAATGGTGCTTATTGAGTTTTAGCACCTTAGGGTGCCTGCAAACCTGAAATGATGCCTAAAATATAATCTAATGAAAATATGACCCCAAAATCCAATAGGTGCTCCTCCTTCTCTGAGGCTTGTGGTTGAGTCAAATAGCACCTTAAGACCACATATGGGATTTCTCTTAAGAGGGCATAATTTGGGAAATCTATGTTGAGTTGCATTTTCTTGATGACATCTACTGTGTTCCAGCATATAATGGATTAAAATTAAAAATCTGCAAAAAAAAAGTGATATTTTAAAATTTCACTTCCATTTTGCTTTAATTTATGTGAAAACTGCAAATAGTACTACGTACGGCTTACTTTCAAAAATGATCACTCATCCATTAAGGCCATATTTGTAGAGTACAAGACTAATAGTTGTCCTGCAGACAGATTCTCTCACCTGAGCTGTGGATGCATGCATGTGTATTCCGCCTCTCTGTACTCTGATACTTCTTAATAAAATCCAGTGTGACCAATTGCCTTTAGAAGTCATCTAATTAGTAACTAGAGTACATTTGCATGTCATTTATTCTCAGCTCCTCTAGAGTGGCCCTGGAATTGTGCCGTACTTCTTCCATTTATACATGATAAATTGAACAGTGCTCCATGAGATGTCTAGAGCTTGGGCTATTTTTCTTAAATCCAACCCTACAATACACTTTGCCACAACTTTATTCCTGAGCTGTCTGGTATGTTTCTTAGTTTTCATGATGCAGTCGGTTTACTATGTTCTATAACAAACTTTTGAGGCCTTCATAAAACAGCTGTAGCTATACTGAGAATAAATGACATACAAATGTACTCTAGTTACTAATTGGATGACTTCTAAAGGCAATTGGTCACACTGGATTTTATTAAGAAGTATCAGAGTACAGAGAGGCGGAATACATATGCATGCCACACTTTTCAGTTTTTTAAGTTTCAAAAAATGTGGGCTTCTAGACCTGCTATCTTACTGTTCCTGTTACATCCTGCCTAGTGGTCCTATCCTATGTAGGTCAAATACCCCAAAGGGACTAAAAAAAAAACAAGCTAATTAAAAAAAATATATATATATTAAATAAATTACATTTAAAGTTAAAAACACCCTCTTATTCCATTTTATAAATAAGAGGAAATTAATACTAAGGATAAGCAAACAAGTACAGTTGTATCCATAAAAGTCCGACGTATTAAAATAAAACATTATTTATGCCACAAAGTGACTGATATAAAAAAAGATATCCTTTACCTAAATTGTAGTTTTTGGTCACTTTAGCTTCCCCAAACATTTATGTAAAGAGTGATCAAAATGAATGTATCCCAAAATGGTACCAATAAAAAGTACACCTAAACCTGCAAAAAATGAGCCCACAGTCCATAAGTGATAAAATAAAAGTTATTAGTCTCAAAAAATGCCAATGCAAAGCAAATTAAAAAATAACAAAAAAACATAAAAACTATAAATTTGGTATAATCTGAGATAAGATAACATGTTGCGTTTACTGCAAGGTGAGCGACATAAAAACAAAACCCTTCAGAAAGAAGAGCACAGTTGTGCTTTTTTCCCATTCCATCTTAGAAAGATTTTTTTTTGGGTTTTTCCTATTTGATATAGTAAATGGTAAAAATAAAAAAATATATCTTATCCAACAACAAACAAGCCCTCATACGGCTATATAGGAAGAAAGTAAAAAAGTTATGACTCTTGGAAGACCGGGAAGAAAAAACAAACATGACTGCAGCTGAAAGAGGTTAATATTGTAACTTGAGGGACCACAGTGTACATAATAAGACACAAATAGATGGGTGAGCTTTTAAAGGGCATGGCTGTCTCACTAGTTATGAGCCTCATTTTATGCTTATTTAGGCATATCGAGTTGTTGCTCCACATTTTTTGCTGGTTACCTATTAAGCTATACCAACTGAAATTTTAGAAATGTTAACACCATTTATTGAAAGGGTTTGCACATGGCCAGTAATGTTGATGACTAATATAAAGATTTGTTAAAAGTCATTTACTGGTACAAATTCACACAAAAGAGTACAAATGCCAGTTCTCTGAAAGTCCACAATGGAATATATCATAAACTTATAATGATTACTCAGCAAATATTGGTGACAAATCAGTGAGCCAGTCTGCTATTTTTGGACATGATGGTCAAAGTATTTTGATCAAATCATGATCTATCAAGGCCACCATAAAGGTATCACTTCATGCACTGAAAATACTGCTATAGTCATGTTAATAATATGAATGCTCTCTATGAAGACAAGCCTGGGATGACCAGTGAAACCCCTGGGTCCCCCTAAGCATAGCAGCCCTGGCATTGCTTTTCAACTCTATGAAAATTCTCTGAGGTGTACCTATCTACTATACTGGGGGTTTACCTACCTACTATATGGGGGAACATTTATAGACATGAGTAATACTAAGGGAGGAGTTGGAAAAGTCAGGAGTCAAAAATGTTTAGGTAGCAAATTATGCAGCAACCACTCATAGCTAGAAGAGATCATCATGGCCTAATGGAGAAGAAAAAGGAAAGTGCATTGCTTATTGGAAAAGACAACATCTTTAAGTCCCTGGATGTAAATGTACCATAATCACATGTTGTTTGCAGAGTGTTTGTGTACCCTGATATCTACCACCATATGGTCACTGTATGATGGCAATATTAGTCTTTATGTAATGGCTTTACCTTAGTAACAGTATAGTGGTATTATTCAGTCACTATGTGGTGGTGATATTTGGTCAGGATGGGGTTTTATTTTTTGGCCTTAGTATAGTGGTTTTAGCAACAATATTAGGCTTGATATGCTGGTTGTGTCCATTAAGAGTATAATAATAATATTTGTGTGGCTGTAACCATGCGAGGAGTACAAAGACAAGTCTGTCTTGCCTACAGTCAAGCAAGGTGCTGGGAGTGTCATGGTTCAGGGCTGTATGAGTGCTGTCAGCTGTGGGGAGCTACAGTTCATTGAGGGAACCATGAATGCCAACATGTACTGTGAAATACTGAAGCAGAGCACGATCCTCCCCCCCCTTTGGAAACTGGGCCGCAGGGAAGTATTCCAACATGATAGCTCCAAACACACCTCCAAGACGACCACTGCCTTGCTAAAGAAAATGAGGGTAAAGGTGCTGGACGGACTAAGCATGCCTCTAGACCTAAACTCTATTGAGCATCTGAGTGGCATTCTCAAACAGAAGGTGGAGGAGCGCAAGGTCTCTAACATCCACCGTGGGTTTTGTCATGGAGGAGAGGAAGAATATTCCAGTGGTAACCTGTGAAGTTCTAGTGAAATCCATGCCTAAGAGAGTTAAGGCAGTGCTGGAAAATAATGATGGACACACCAAATTCACAGTTATACAAGCTGTACACTGACTACTTTACATTGTATCAAAGTGTCATATCTTCGGTGTTGGCCCATGAAAAGATATAGTACAATATTTACAAAAATGTGAGCGGTGTACTCTCTTTTTTGAGATACTGTAGGTCAGGGAGACTCAGAAGTCACAGTGTTACATATTGATTACAGGCTTGCATCATTACGTCATCACACTGGTCTGTGTGAGGTAGATACAAGACGGGGCCATGGCACTATGCAAAGGCAGAAAGCAAGAGGCATGTGCAGTATGAGCAGTCATGTAGAGTAGCTGTAGGGTAGGCCCCTAGAATCAACTTTGATAGTTGACCATAAGCGCCCCAGTCCAACACCAACATTATTAGGGCATGCATTTAAAGTATTAATCTAAGCCTAAGGCTACACAAAGACTGAATTGCAGCATCCCCAATGGAGCTAAACAGCAGGCCAAATGAATACATTGAGTTGCTTACAATCTTGTGGACTGCAGCTGTCACTCAATAGTTAAAATCAGTAGCTCTAAATGAAGTGTCACTGTAGCTCTAGCCTTGAGGGATTTAAAATGGATAACATAACAGGTGTTGGGTACTACCTGAGATGGATTGCACATCTGTTATTAATATAACTACATTGTATAAAATGCAATCTTCTTGTAATCTAATACCTCCAGGATTGTGTTATCAAACCATTTATCTAAATTGCATGAAATAGCAGACAAGAAGCAAGCTGGAACTTTAGGTCAGTTGGTGCTATGTAAACCCTGCAGCCTATTTTATTGTCTGTAAGAGTCACATGTCACTGTACTTATGGTACAAAGTAAACAAGATTTGTAGATGTTACATTTTGATATGTTTCTGTGCAGCACTAAGAGAAAAACTGTTAAAGGGAATGTGTCATAAAAATTTACTTATTGTTTAACTCCTGTTTTTATGTTCAACACATTTTTTAAGATTTTTTTGGTTATATCTTTTTTATTTCCATATCACTTTCAATAATTTTTAATAATTCTTAAGTCCTGTAGTTTTCACTTTGGCCACTAAGCATAATAACTGTCTGTCACTTCATGTTCTGTACAGAAAGATTCTCAGTTGTCTGCTCATTATCAGCACAAACAGGGTCAAACTGAAAGGAGACACCAGTGTGAATAAGTAACATAGGATCCACCAGTCACAAGAGGAGATAGTCACAGTTCACCCTATCACCTCCCTGCACACTGATTTCTTCCCAGGTCACAGAGCATGACTAGCAAACTGTCCTATAGAAGTGAATGGGACTGTCAGTCTTAAAGGGGTTTTGCCACGATGTAATGTTGATGTGGGATCCTCCAAAATGGTCATTTAATCACTTTTCTAAATATATGTGAAGCCTGTGAGAGCTACAGCATTGATCAGTCCCCCTTAGTTTCCTGAAAGTTTACAATATAGACGACCAGGAGCTGATCTGGCCGCGCTTGCATGTTTGCACTTCTTATCTGATGACATGGAACATGAAGGAGCTTGCAAGGGGCTGGGGAGAAAGTGCAGTGTATGAGTCTGTCTGCTGTAGAGAGACTCCACTGTTGTAATGTTATTATTTGAGTAAACTTTAGAGACTCTCCCTGCTTCCTCCTCTCTGCTCACCCCCTCCCTCTCACCCCTGCAACCATTCATGAATGGCATGCTGTGCTTATAGTCTCCCCTGAGCAGATAAGAGGTAAGAAACTCACTTTGTTGCAAAACCCCTTTAAGTCTCCTATGTGCATAATGCACATGGCACTTAAATAAACAATGACTATTTTTTGATGACACATTCCCTCTAAGGAAGACATATGTATCACTCCAGGTGCAATGTATTATATCTGACTAATGTGTATTCATGCACAGTATAAACTATGGTCGACATGTCCCAATAGGAATGCGCCTTTGTTTTGGTGTGTTTTGTGCCAAAAAAACTGTTAACGCCCTATTCTCTACACAAATGAACTGTAATATACCAAAACCAAGTGCATTATACGCCAGACACGACACATTTGAATGCGACTAAAGTAGGTGCACTAAATAAGCATTCAGGGGCACTTTACATTGATTTAATGTACCTTAAAACTACCATGGTGGCAACTCTTTTCGGACTTGTCGCCCTATACCTTTACTGTAAAACATAATGTTTTTTCTAGAAAAGAATACTACCAGATTCATGGTATAAGGTTGTATGGAGGCTGATGTACAGAGCTAATTATCATGCCTTTGACTTATTTCTAAAAGGCTTACATTTCAGGGTATAAGCATCAGGGCCCTGTCCCCTAGGTTCTTATTCCACAAAATATGTATTTCAGAAAGGATAAGCTTCGTGTCCATTTACCAGGTAGTTTATGATCACTAGTGATGGGGAATTTGATGAAATTTGTTTCAGTAGTCGGTACTTACAGTAGTTGAGTTTAAGGAAAGGTGAGAAATGCTTAGCTAAATGTCATCTTTCTTGGGCTTCCTTATATGATGGGTTCATGGAGTGTCTATACATTGCGACGTTTTGCATAACCATAAAGAACCTAGCTTTTTTAGGTTTCTAGGTCTAATAAGTTACAAAGAAAACATAGTCATATTTGAGAAGTAAATGCACCCTTTGCCACAGTATACATCTGTGCACGTAAGAAAGATTACACAAGACCTTACAGCAGTTTATAGACTTGTTCACTTTAGCACAAAGCCGTGCATGCTGGCATAATATTTAATGCACCTAGCCTTCCCCTCAGGCTTTCATTATCATTCGCTAACTGGAAAAGGAGACATAAATTCTATGATCTCTACAGTGGTATAGGATAGATTAAGTAGGTTCTTCATTTCCTCTGTTGTGGATTGTGGGCTTCGAAGATTGAAGCCACAATTACAGAAGATACCTCTTGGCTATTAAAAAGATCATTTAAACCAAAGTTAGAAGAGTTCTCTTATGATTGCTGTCATCTGAAAGACATACGGTAATGGAAAAAGAGACCATTAATCATGAGTTTATCTTGAGACCAGGAGGACTGAACTGCCCCACACTGCCATAATTAGCGGTAGAAATTTCTGCACTCATTACTCAATAAAGAAAAATGAAAATATGAATGTTAATAATCTTTACTAATTTATTGAAAAGAATAAAATAAAATATTACGCTGACATAAATATTAGGCCCTTTGCTCAGGACTTAGTTGAAGCATCTTTGGCAGTGATAACAGCCTCCAGTCTTCTTGGGTTTGATGCCACAAGTTTTCCACACCTGGATTTGGTGCTTTTCCCCCCATTTTTCTGTTTAGTCGGTGGACAGTCATTTTCAGGTCTCTTCAGAGATGTTTGATTGGATTCTGTTAGGGCTTTAGCTGGGCCTGTCAAGGATATTCACAGAGTTGTATGTAAGTCACTCCTGTGTTAGAAGTTGAAATGTAGGACCAATCAGAGGTCCAGAGCACTCTGGATCAGGTTTTCTTAAATAATATGTCTGTACTTTGCTCTATTCATCTTTCCCAACCCTAGCCAGTCTCAACAGCAGTCCAAGCTGCTGAAAAACACCCCCACAGCATAATTCTCTCACTGCCATGCTTTACTGTAGGGATGGTAAAGGGGGCAAGTGATTAGCAGTGCCAGGTTTCCCCCAGATATGAATTAAAATTGAGGCCAAAAAGTTCTATCTTGGTTTCATCAGACCACAGAATCTTGTTCCTCACAGTCTGGCACTTTTTTACAGACACTAGGTGGGCTTTCATGGGCCTTTTATTCACTTTTCGTCACTAGTGTACCAACAGCAGTCTGTATTATGTAATCATTTCAAACTATTCATTTACCTTTCCCTTGCTATTCCTGAAAGAGTTTGCTCTCCCTACACTGTGTAAATCCAGAATAATTACACAGAGGTAAGTATATAGAAATTCAAAAGGATGATCACTATTGATTTTATTCCCTCAGGAGTATACTTGCTGATGTCTGTAATAAAGTACGTAAGTTCCATCGGAAACATAAATTGGATTCTAGTTTATAATTATAATTAGTATTGCCATGACTCACTCAATAAAGTGCCTAGTAAGACAATCTAAGTTATGTCATTGTATGCTAGAGGGTTCCTTTCCTCTCATGCTACCATTAGCTTATGATAATGAAAAAAGTAGCATCTGGCACTCCATGATCATTGTATTGTGGTCTTGTCCAATTTCTGAACATTTAAATCGTTCACTCTTGGAATTGTATTCAAATTCTATACTTTGTATTTTTTATTAAGATCAGAAAGGTAAACTATGAAATGTGTCTGATGTATGCCCTGTTTTGCTTATGAAATTGAATATATATTTAAACCAGGGTTATCCCTCAATCTTGTGTCAAGGTCCCTTCTCCAAGTTTCAATCTGTGAAAGAAAGAATGCTGCACTTTGACGTATCCCCTATTGCAAGAACTGACCAAAGTCAGACATCATGGAGGTTTGTCATGAACAAGATAATTTGGATGCCCTGGAATTACATTTTATGTTCTAGGCCTCTAGTCAGAGTTTCTAGGGCAATGTTACAAGGTAAGGATGACAGAGAACAACCCTTTTTCATCCCCACCATGCCCAAAAGGCGCAATAAATATAGTTGCAATGATACACTGTGCGCCTCCATAACGCAATGTGCCTATCAAGACGCATTACATAAACTAGTAATGATACGTTATGTGCCTCCGTTACGCAATGCGCCTCGATAGGCACATTACATACACTAGCAATGATACGCTGTGCACCGCAATTGCATAATGCACCTTTTTAGGCGCAATGCGCCTTTTTAGGCACATACGTTTACTATGCAAGGTATACCAGATGCCAGATTTTAGAAATGATTGTACTTTCAGGCGTATCTTACACTGAATAATTGCACCTAAAATCTGCCGCGGTGATGCCAATTTTCATACATGTTACCCTAGGTCTTTTCCTTCTTTATAGAACAGTGTAATATATACCGTGTTGAGATGAGGTGAAAGATCAACTTCTCCCAAGATAGCATTGAACAAGGTCAAGGTTGCTAAGACATTTTCTGTAAAACTCCCCACTGTATTTTAAGCTTTTTTATAAGGTTTGTTTCTTTGTTTAGGCATCTAGATTTTTCTAAAGCTGTATCACAGCATAGTATACCAATTGAAAGGCTTACTTTGTCAGAATGGCGCTAGAGCCAGAATGACCTAAATAACTGTGTTATGTGAAGACCTGGGAGAATAAGGAGACAAGAGTAAACCATTAGAGAGGTCTTATTTGACAGGGCAGGCTTCTTTGTCTCAAAAGTAATCGTAATTTATATATATATATATATATATATACTTCCAATCATGAATTGCCAGATAATTGTCCTTATCTGATTATTCACGCAGAAATGCAATTTCTTATCACTGAAAAATACACCAAATTCCATACCACAGAAAACACTTCAGAGCTGACATAGGTCAAGTTTTAATTATTTGAATTCAGTATGTATTAAACGTTTAATTTTGCTCTGAAAAATGTAGTGAATGCAAAAATCCCACAAGTAATTATGACAGCTCCAAATTCGGTCATTCCTATTAATAATTTAAACCATAAAAAATGGTAAACCAAGCTCAGCTTTGAAGGAAAAATTAATAGGTTTTTATTTTAGTGAAATCGAATACGTGTATAAGAAGTAAACCAAAAAAATACTAACAACACTTGTCATATACAGAAAAGACAAAGTTAGCCATCACACAGTTACCACAGCAACCTTATCAGATGAGTTATATCTAAGGGCGACATGTATGAATTCGACTGCGTACTTTTTTTTAACTTGGCGCCGGCACTCCAGTTCTAAATAGATAGAGAAGAGTGTAGAATACGACAGTATGAAGATTTTTGGCGCATTACATAGAGCTTAATGCGCCAAATTTTGTATGGTCATAGAATGTAATGCGCCAAACTTGGCGCATTAAGCTCTATGTAGTGCACCAAAAATCTGTCGTATTCTACACTCTCAGAAGCTCAGATTCTGAGCATTGAAATATTAAGAGGGCAACATATATGAATTCGAAAAGCATACTTTTTTTTTACTTGGCGCCGACACCACAGTTCCAGATAACTATAGAAGAGTGTATATTACGACAGATTTTTGGCGCATTACATAGAGCTTATTGCGCCAAACTTTGTATGGTTATAGAATGTAATGCGCCAAACTTGGTGCACTAAGCTCTATGTAATGCGCCAAAAATATTCATACTTTCTTATTCCACACTATTATATTTATATTTAGAACTGGCGTGCCGCCGCCAAGTTAAAAAAAAGTACGTAGTCGATTTCATACATGTCGCCCTAAGACTTGCCTCACCTGGTGCAAAAGCTTCTAATACATTCTGGGTAACAGGACTCAGCTATACTGATCTAAAGCACCCAAGTCAGTGAGCAAAGTACAGGACTAGGATAAAGGCAGCCACACCTCAAAATATACTACAAAATTAGTCAGCAGATGTAAATAGTAATGAAACAAATATACCGGTCCACACTGTAGTAACTGAATAAGCAGACAAACATACAAAGAAACAGCAATGCACAGAAGGGGCCAAGACACACATATACAATGAATTTCTAAAATTTGATTACTACTGTGCTTTGGAATTGCATTACTGCTTCACATACTTTTAATCAGTATTGCTGGATCCCGTTACCCAGAATGTATTGTTGACTTCGGCCCCAGGAGAGGAGAGTCTTAAATAGATGCCATCTGATGACATCAAGGGCCGGGACAATGGGTAGGCGAAAGTAGGCAACCGCCTAGGATACCATCTCACTCCAGACAGGAAGGGGGCGCAAAGAGGCATTGATAGGGCTCAATTTTCTCACTGGAGGCGCTATGTGCCTTATTTGCTTAGGGCACCAGAATATCTTGTCCCAGTAACGATTAGGTTACCTTGATGTGGTAGAAGGTGTGAGCATTCACGGCTCCGGGATCACTGTATAAGTCCCTCAGGCATAGAGGACACCCAACTCTACATCTCCGGCCCAGACATTAACCCTCTACTGTCCAGGATCCCAGACTGCCTATCATCCATATCCTCCTTCTTCTCCTCCCGTCTTCTAAAACTTAATGTAGAGAAAACTGAATTCATTATCTTTCCACCGTCCCACTCCATCCCTCCACCTGATCTCTCTATCATAGTCAATGGCTCTACACTCTCACCGGTGCCGAAAGTCCGCTGCCTTGGGATAACACTCGACTCTGCCTTGTCCTTCAAACCCCAAATCCAAACCCTCACCTCCACCTGCCGGCTCCACCTGAAAAACATCTCTCGCATCCACTCATTCCTTAACCCTGTCACTACAAAAATGCTTGTCCACGCCCTTGTCATCTCCCGCCTCGACTACTGCAACATCCTTCTCTGTGACCTCCCATCCAGCACTCTCGCTCCCCTCCAATCCATTCTCAACTCTGCTGCCCGTCTTATCCACCTCTCTCCTCAATACTCCTCTGCCTCTCCCCTCTGCCAATCCCTACACTGGCTACCCATTGCCCAGCGCCTTAATTTCAAGTTACTAACCCTGACCTACAAGGCTCTCCCTAACCTCTCCCCTCCATACATCTCTGCTCTAATCTCCAGATACTCCCCCTCACGCAACCTCCGCTCCTCACAGGATCTTCTTCTCCACTCTCCTCTTGTCACCTCCTCACACAACCGTCTCCAAGATTTCTCTCATGCCTCCCCCATACTCTGGAACTCGCTGCCCCAACACCTCAGACTCTCCCCAACTTTCACCAGCTTCAAAAGCAATCTGAAAACCCACCTCTTCAGGATTGCCTATGACCTAGAATAACACCGCTGTCACTACACCCCACAAACATATCTTCACCTCACATTCTGTCTCTTTCAACCTTCCTTGTAGATTGTAAGCCTTCGTGGGCAGGGCCCTCTCTCCCTCTGTACCTGTTGTTAGTCAGAGATTGTCACTATTGTAAATGTTTGACTTATGTTATGTTTGTAACCCCCTGAATGTACAGCGCCCTGGAATCAATGGCGCTATAAAATAAATAATAATAATAATAATAATAGAGACAGAGGCAGTTGTAGGGTACAAATGGGTCCTTCCATGTATTTATTGCAGAAAACAAACGTGTAGCAATAACAGGCACAGCAATAGTTATAAACAAAACAAAACCCCTGCTCGTCTGAGCACTTACTATTTCAGGTGCAGTTCCCTCACTATCTCCTTTGTAGCAAAGAGGAGTTGGTGTAACAAACACTGTCCTCCTCCAGTGTAAAGCTTCTCAAACCAAATGACAAGACTAGAGTTGCAGTCACACCTAGTCAGCTGACCAGGTAAATCCTGGCGTGGAACATGGGGAGTAAGCACCCACCCAACTGTTTGCTTACTTCCAATGAAAAGCCGTCCCGGAATGGCTGAAAGCCATACTAGAAACAATACTAAACGTGTGTCAACTGCCTCATGCTGTTGACACCTTTTTACTCGGCTTTCCACTTCACCAAGGCTCTTTACCTTGGTGACATGTTTCTGAGCTCCTCCAGGTATATGCCCAGAACCTGGCTGGGATGTAGACACCATTGCAGACCTGCCTTACAATGGGCATACACAATTTGATCAAAATGTGCACTAAAAACATCCACTTTATACATATAGTAATACAATACAATTCCATAAGTTGAGTACTGCTGTGTCATGTTGTGATTAACAATGCTTGTCATGTCATGCACCTTTCTCTGCATTCTGTTCTAATCCATAGCACTGAAATCACCAAACCTTTGTATGTCCTCAGCCATTTTCAAATCTAACAGATCATGGTTGGCCTCACTAAAGAGACAAAGGCTTAAACTATGGATTTTCCCAGTGTAAATTGTTAGGAATATGGTTTTGACCATAGCATTAGTGATATGGTGCCCTAAGTAAACAATAGAATATGCAGGTGGCAACAACTAAAGAGCCACATAGTGCAATCCAAATGGAGTTAGTCTTAAATGTATTTTCCACCAAAAATCCAGTTCTTTCCCACACTGCCATCCCATCAAGAAACAATGCAAGTAAAACAAGGATGGACAATAACCATATTGTCTCAAAATTTACCCTACTAAGGCTATGTTCACAACAGAGTGTAGAAGCAGCAAAAAGTTATACTGATTTAAATAGAAAACAGAATAAGAAAGCCCAATGCGTGCTTTCAAAACATTTTTTCAATTTTGCATGCATATTCTGATGTGGATTTGACCCATATTTTGACATGTATTTTCAGCTCGGCTTGCTTTGAGAATATAGCCAAATTTGGTTCATGTAGGATACACACTAGGAAGTGACATGTCAAATTTATTGTTATGTGATACAGATCTCAAAGATATAGATCTCAAATGACTTTTTTTGTGAGTTTCTCTTCTAATTCTCTTTTTAGTTCTGAATAATTATTATTACTGCAGAATTCACATGTTTATTGTGCCAAAAATCTTGTTCAAAGAATAATGTGAACTTATCCTAAGGACACAATGCATAAAAAACAACTGTAAATCAGCAATATGTCTGACAATATGTATTTTTTCTCAAAGGGTTGTCCGGCAAACCTATACATTGTATAGACTCTCTTCTCCGCAGTCAGGGCAGTTGCTCTTCCTGTTTGAAAGCTGTTTTCTGTTACTCTATAACTACAAGCCCCAGGATCCTTTGCTGTGATTTGTCTTCCTACCTCCCAACCTCAATCTCAGTCAATGCCTATTGTTTCCTATCTCATGTTAAAAGAATTGGAGAGCAGAACCAAAGGGATGAGGCATCAAATGCTGCTTTGAAAAAGCCACTCCCCTTGGTTACCTGATCTTCTGTGCTTGACACAGAGCTGTTTCCTGTCTGTCAAGACACACAGAACTAAAAAGTAGAAATGGACAGCACTATAAAAGTCAAAAAGTGTCTTTTATTCCTCCCGGCAACGTTTCAGCTCTGAAAAGAGCCTTTCTAAAGCAACAACATAAGGTGCAAACAGTGTATATAAAGGAAGTTCAATCAATCAAGTGACAGAATAATTAAGGTACATAAAGTACAAAATTGTGACATATATCAATATAGAAACACGTGAAAATACATGTTATGATACATGTGAAAAAACACCTACAGTATACAAGATCGTGCACAATATAATAAGATGGTCCTCAAAACAACTTAAACAGACATAGTGCTTAATAATTACATTATTAGTATACAGGTGTATTAAATGAATCATAAACTCATACTTTGCATGTGACCGGATCATCCGCCCACTGTATCTCCATGAATCTGCTTCAGCGTCTGAGACAAACAACTGAGCATGCGTCAACAACCTCGTGGCGCGCATGCGCATATAGAAGAATCGCATGCAAGGTTACCATGACATCTAAAGAAGATTGCGCAGGCGCAGAAAAAGAAACCTCCGCTAATAGGAACCACAGTTATACGGAGCCAGAAAAGAAGACTGCCGCGAGCATTACAATGTAGCAACCATATCACTTAAAGAGATAAGGGTCAGTATATATGAGAGCTACAATAAAAATATATATATACTGTATATATATATATATATATATATATATATATATATATATATATATATATTGAAATGCACCCCACAAGAATGAAAAGACCCCCATATCATGGCCACAAATCCTAATAGAATAAACTACTAGGATAGAGGACAAATGGGAGCCTAGAAGGGACTGACCGGAATACCAGACAGCACCTACTGGCAAAGGTCCTCATTCAAGGCACAGGGCATGCAGACATATTTGTCTCCACATATTCAGATAAGCTCAAACACTACCCTTCTCAATAATATCTTAAAGATGACCAAACAATATAGGCAGGGGGAGAACATCAGATCCAGTGAGTCGGAACACCCGCACATGAGAATCTGAAATTGTTGTTGCTCTCATATATACTTACCCTATCTCTTTATGTGATATAGTTGCTGTATTGTAATGCTCGCGGCAGTCTTCTTTTCTGGCTCCGTATAACTGTTGTTTCTATTAGCGGAGGTTTAATTTTCTGCGCCTGCGCGAGCTTCTTTAGATGTCATGGTAACCTTACATGCGATTCTTCTATATGAGCATGTGCGCCACGAGGTTGTTGACGCACATGCTCAGTTGTTCGTCTCAGACGCCGAAGCAGATTCATGGAGATAGGCTCTGTTCAGAGCTGAAACGTTGTCGGGATGAATAAAAGACACTTTTTTACTTTTATAGTGCTGTCCATTTCTACTTTTTGGATTTACTTCTGATTTGGTTCAGTCAGTTGGGCGTGCACTTTTTCTATTTATCCAGTGCTGTTTCTCTTTATTGTTTTGTGACACACAGAACTATTGAGCTTCCTATCTGTAACATGATGTAGAACTGAAAGAAGCACACAGAAAATGTATTGCAAGTATGTTACACAACTGGTTGAAGTAAAAGAAAAGCACATTAAAATTCTAATAAGAAATGTAAGAAATGTAAGTTATTAATGTTTCCTGCCTTTTTAGATTCTCTACGCAGTAGATACCTACACTATATGGCATAAAACCTTTCCAAAATAATTTTGTTCTTCACTACATATTAGGATAAAAATACAGTAAAACCATACAGTAAAATTCTAATTACACTTAATCTGCTGCCAGCAAAATTCCATATTTAGCTGGCTAGCAACAAAACAATTCACTGTCTTCTTAATTTGACTGCATTAACTAAATGTAATTTGATACTAATGGTCCCCGCTGTCCAATAAATTAGAATTAATAGTAATCATTGTTATAACTGGCCTATCCCAAATCTATACGTAATGTTATCAGAAATAACAAATTGTGGATAGGTTAGGTCCACAGACTAAACGGATTATAAGCAATTACCCTTTTATTATGCTCCTGTTTGATGGCCTTTACGAACAAAAACTTTTAAAAGTCAATACTCCGGAATTGTAAGTGGTCTTGGATCCTGGATGTGATTTTTAAATTCTTTATTGCTGTTTGTAACAAACAAGTCATAATTCAAATATTATAAAAGGCAAAATCTGCAAATGCTAGGCCTGATTACTCACAAACTGAGTGAGGTCTCAATAGACCCTGCTATGCTTAAACGTTTCTAACTCACAGAATGAAAAAAAAAGGTTTAAGGGCTTTAACAGTAACTTTTCCCTAATTCAAGGGCAATTTTTTAGGGTTTGCAACTGTTTGTGAACTGGGGTGTGGAGTTTATGGATATTTTGCATTCCCCACCTTCAAAGAGGTGTAATATTTTGCTATGGTTTAAAACCCTTTCAAGCCCAAAGGTCTAAACCCAGTTGCGGTTGGAGACCCAAAAATTTAAGAGAACTAGTTAGGTTTAATAGCAATTTTAAAAAAGGGGCCCCCTAAAAAATAGTTGTTTTTTAAAAAAGTTACCACAGGTTTGTGGCTGGGGAATTTGGGAAGAAAACCCACTTAAAGGTAAATGTAATAACCCGGGAAAAAGGGCCCTCCTGCCAGCCTTGAAGATATGAGTAACAGCCTAGATATTAATAGTATCCTCCACTTAGGGTAATGTGGATAGGTTACTAAGGTAGGACAAGACATGGGGCAGATGGCATCGCCAGAAGACAATATCAGACTTGGCTGCAAAAGCACTTAAGAGCTGGAAATTTTTCCTTTAAAACCCCAAAGGAAAGGGAACTAGAAAAGGTTTGTTAACCCCCAGGGGGGGGTGGCACCCCCCATGCCAAAAGCGGGACAAGATGGGGCCGGGGAAACAAAAGAATTTTGACATGGAGAATCACATTAGATAGAAACTTTCAGTCAAAATTCTGAAGCCTCAAGAAACCCCGAAAAATAAAAGGTTTACACCACTCTTGTTGGCAAGCGAAAGTAGAAGCCAATACTTGCATCATGCCCTTAGCCCCCAAAAAAGGGGCCCGAGGGAAGGGAAGGTAAATATTAAACCCAAATCTACCCCAAAGGGAATTTTAAAAAAAAAAAAAAACAAAAAAAAAAAAAAAAAAAAACCCCAACCCCTACCTGAGAGGCAGACAGCAGAAGCAGGAAAGGAAAGGGCTTTTTATTGACAAACCTTTTGCTAACTTAAAAAGGAAGAGGGGGGCATTTGTGTTTGCAGAAATTTTTTTTTTCCCCCCCCATCCATACTACATAGTCCGAAGGGGAAACTTGTCTAGAAATAGGAAACCTAAAAAAAAAAATGACAGTATTTAAATTTCCCCAACCTTTTTGCACTCTCTGAAGGTTATACCTAAGGGGATGGGCGAATTTCTAAAAAATTGGGTTGGGTACTTCCCCAAAAATTTCCCGACAAAATTATTTTCGGTCCAAATTTACTTGGGCACGAATTCCCGTGAAAAAAAAAGCTTTTTTCCAGGCGCACAGCCCCCTGCAGGGTGCTGTAGAACTTGTGCCATGCTTAAATATGCAGGGGGAGGGGGGTTTTGGGTCTTCATACAATTTGTTTTTTAAGTATGACCCGCACATGACTGCCTTTTAACTCTTGGGAATCGTTTTCACTATAAAATTCCCTGGGGCACTTAAGAGGGCAAAACTGAAAAAAAACTCCAACGGGAATGTAGCCTGATAAAGTCATGGCAGCGAAAGCGGGAAAAAAAAAACAAGCTGGGGAGCTCGGGTGGAAACCACCCATGACAAAAGGTGGGGAGGTGACGGCGGCGGGCCAAAAGCAGCAGGGAGGTCAGAAAGGGGCACAATAAACATTCTGGGGGTGGAAAAAAAACGGGAATTTGGCCACAAGTGCCCCCAATAAACACGTTTTGGCGGGCAGGGGACAGCAGCCAAAAGTAGCAGAAATGGGGGTCGGGCATTGGCACAATGACATTCTGGAGGTGGAAAAAAACGTAGTGGGTCCACAGAATGGTAAAATTACACATTGGAGTCACAACAGCAGCACATGGGGTCGGGCAGGGGCCCACAATAAATTTTTTCCTGGAGGTGGAAAAAAGATTAGTAGGCTACAGAGGGGCCCACAATTACAGAGATGGGGTGCCCGGCCCACCCGGGAGCACTTTTGGGGAAAGGTCAGAGATGGCACAATAAATTTCTGGAGGTTAAAAAAACCGGAGTAGGCCACAGAGGGGCCAAAAATGACACAGTGTGGAGGTCAACCCGCAGCCACAGCACAGCATGAGGTCAGGCATTTGGAAACAATGACATTATGGAGGGGGAAAAAAAACCGGGAGTAGGCCCAGAAGGGGCACAATAAAAACCAGTGTGGGGGACACACGGGCAAACAGCGAGGTCAACATGGCACAAATGAAAATTTGGGAAAGGTTTGGAAAAAAAATTTATTTAGGCCACAAAGTGGCCCCAAAGACAGAGAGTGGGGGGTGACGGCGGCAGCCACAGCAGCACCCTTGAGTCGGCAGTGGCACAATGACATTCGGGAGGTGGCAAAAAACCGGGATTTTGGGGGCCCCCAGAGTGGGCAACAATAACACAGTGTGGAGGTCACGACAGCACCACCGCAGCAGAATGAGGTCAGACAGTGGTACAATAAAAGAGTGTGAAAAGCAGGGGCCAGCAGCCCACCCAGCAGAAAGAGGTCAGACAGGGGCACAATGACTTCCCTGGAGGGGGAAAAAAAAACAGTATGGGCCCCACAGAGTGGGCACAATGACAGAGATTTCAGGGGCTTTTGGCGGGGTCCTAAAAAAAAATCCGGGCTCGGGCCCCTTTGGGGTTTTTCGGGGGCGGGCGGGTTTTTCCCACCCCACTTTTTTTCACGCCTTTGTAAACCTGCAAAGTTTTTTTACAAGAAAAACCTTGTTTTCCCTGGCACTAATTTTTTCTGCACACCCCACACAGTTTCCCGTCCATCCCTCAGCAGCCCACGGGTCCCGTAAAAATCCCCAATGACAAATTTCTTTTTTCAGAACTTCTCCCCTTTTAAATTATAACATACCCCTAAAAACAGTCACCAAAAAAAAAATTTCCCGAAAAATGGAGCAAATTTTACCAGACAATGATTGTTTTCTAAAACCCCCTACAAAAACCCAAAACCCCAAAATATTACTACTTAAGGCTCAAAAAAATTCTTTCCAGACCCGGACCAAAAGCAACCCCCACATGTACTATCAGCGTACACAGGGTCTGAATTTCATATACCACCAAACCCTACAGGGGAACCCAATAGTGGGAGACACCATTACACAACGCTTTAGGACCGTATAAATTTTCCCCCTCCCGGTGCCCATATAGTGGAGTTACAAATTGTAGGGAGAAATCTTCGAAATATTAAAATGATTTTCACTGCAAAATTACATTTTGTAACTCACCGGGGACTCCCTTTTTGATCAGCGTCGTTCACTTTTCCTTTTTCTTCCCATCCGGGTTCCCCACCTTCTGCTGATTTCTCCCCGGCCAAAAACTTGGGCCCTGAGGGTTTTGGGAAAACAAATATCTTAAATCCCACATTTCCCGCAAAATCCTTAATTATAGGGGTTTTAGGGAGTCCCCTCAGTTTTGTATTTTTGGGGCCCTGAAAACAGGTTTTTAAAGGGGCAACGGCAGGGATATGGGGCCACAGGGGGTTTTATTTGGGGGAAAAAGGGCCCGTTTATAGGGGGGGACAGGCAGTATATAGGGGGGGACAGGCAGTATAAAAAGGGGGGGGACAGGCAGTATATAGGGGGGCACAGGCAGATATAGGGGCACAGGCAAAGGGATATAGGGGGACGAGGCAGTATAAAAGGGGACGGGAGGAAAAATTTGGGGCCAAAGGGCAGTAAAATAGGGGGGGCCCCAGGCAGTATATAGGGGGGGACAGGGAGTATATAAGGGGGGGGAAGGCAGTATATAGGGGGACAGGCGGGATATAGGGGCCCCTGAGGGGTAAAAAAAAGGGGCCACAGGCAGGTATATGGGGCCTAAGGCATATATTTGGGGGACTACAGTATATGGGGCCACAGGCAGTATTAGGGGCCCCCAAGAAGGTATATAGGGGGACTGAGGGGAGTATATGGGGCCACAGGCAAATTTTTAGGGGGGCCCCATCAGGGAAAATAAGGGGCCCAAAAGGGAGGCCCTATGGGGGGACACAGGGCGCGTTTTTTTGGGGGCCCCAGGGAGGCATTATAGGGCCACACCGGGGTATTTTAGGCCCCCAGGGAGGGATATGGGGGGCCCAGGCAGGGATTATAAGGGGAACAGGCAGGCTTTTAGGGGGACAGACCAGGGAAAAATGAGGCCCCCGGGCAGTATATGGGGGCCACAGGCAAGGGATTATGGGGGACAGGAGGGGTATGGGGGGCCCCAGGGAGGGATATTGGGGGGCCCCAAGGGCTGGTTTTGGGGGCCCACAGGCAGGATATGGGGGCCACAACAGGGGGGGGGGGGGCCACGGGGGAGGGATTATGGGGCCAGGCAGTATATGGGGCCTGAGGGAGGGAAAACGCTTTTAAAAAAAAAAAAACATTCAAAAATTACCTTAAAATCCCCCGGCGAGCGCGGGTTTCCGGTTTCCCCTTTTTAGGGCCCCCGCTCCTCCGGCCGCTCCTCGGGCGCACGGCCTATACGCGCTGTTTCGCCCAGGAGAGGGAGCGTTCCCAGGGCATCACGTCATCGCGACCGCAGCCCCCCTGATCGAGGGGCCGGGGCCCGGGGGGGGTCCTCAGCGCTGGGTTTTTTGGAAACCCCCCCCCGCCTTTTTTTTTTTTTTTTTTTTGTTGGGGACCCCCTTTTTTTGGGGGTTTTCCGGGGGGCCCCTGTCTGCGGGGCAGGGGGCGTCGCTCTCTTTCTCCGCAGAAACCCCACTGCATGTGCACCGCCCGGGCGCACATATAATCAGGGCCAGGGCCCGGTTTTCCCAGGGGCCCAAAGGGGAGCGGCCTTGGGCCCGGGGAAATTTGGGGCCCAGGGGGTTTTTATTCGGGGCCCGAGCCCCGAATAAAAAAGCCTAATGACCCCCTGCAAAAAGAGTGGAGGGGGACGGGCGGCAGGGCCCCAGCAAGCGTGGAGGGCAGGAAAAGTGGCACCCCAAAGACAGAGTGTGGAGGGGTTTATGGGGAATACCCGTTTCCCCGGTAAAAGATTTTGGGGGCGATGGAAAAACTGGGCACAGATTTGTGGGGATCAGGGGGGGGGGCCCGGGAAACAGAATAGTGGGGTTTAGGCAGGTAAATTTAACCCAACTCTTTTCTCAACAGTTTGGGGGAAAGGGGTTTATGGCTGATGGGAGTCTGACGCCTAAGGCATTGGTGTGTGGAAATCTTGGCCCATCCCCGCCCTGATTCATCTTGACAAAGGTTCAGTCGTTCCAACATTTTCCCGTGGACAAGCGGGTTCTCCTTGGGGGTATAACGGATGGCATCCCGCCACACTGAAATCAACCCCGCTCTAATCTAATGCCACACTATGGCCGGGCGCAGGACAGCTTCTCCACTGCATAAACTGTCAAGTTGCGTGCCACACATCCAGTTTGGACTGACCAGTTAGTCCCAGCGGATCTTCTAACTGGGGAAGGCAGAGTGCATGTCAAGTAGGTCCACCACCTTGTTGGTTCAGGCGACATTGCTCCAGGTCCTGCAGCTGCTGCTGCTGGGGACTACCCTCCTTCACTAGGCGGGTGAAGGAAGACTGCTCATCAGTGACTCCAGACTCACTTAGTGTTGCTGCTGATGGAGCTGGTACTGCTCCTACCCCCCCCCCGCCACTTTCCCCCAGCAGCCGCACGGCAGTATGTTAGCGTGGTACAGCGCTGGGCGAAAACCCCAGTCAGACTGTCAGAGGAGGGGACGCTGCCGCACAATAAGCAGCGGCAACTGACTACGGAGGATTTTTCCCTATAGCTGGGAAAAAGGCTACCCATTTTTGGACCAGTAGCGAGGTGGTACCAATCGGGAGGAGAGCCAGAAGTCATTCCCTTTGCCGGATGCGCACTATTCGGCGTCAATAGCAAGGCAAATCAGCATGCTGCCGGGCCATCTGCAAAAGTGACTCCGAGGGGCTCCCAGCCTCCATCTCCCACTGTATACTGCGCACAGTGCTTGCGGGTTTCACACAGACAATGCTTTCTGCTCCAATGTCCTCCCTCCTCCTCCATCTCAGTCCCCACTGGACTAATGTGGGCCGCGAGATGTAGTCGCCACGTTTCCAGGTCCTCCTGCCCAGACAGGATTTTTTAGCATCTGCTTCCTGGGACCATGAAGCAGTGGAATTGCACGTTATCATTCCGTTAGTCCTGGCGTACTGGCAAATAGATCGTGGCCTCTCTCGAATGGCACTCAACAATAAACAGGTGTCACGTGCATGGAGTCTGCCCAGCTGGGCTGACTTCTTAATAAGTTACACAGGGGAGTACTCCGTCACGCCTGGGATTCTATTCAAAAATCGCTATTGGCACTTTTCTCTGTTTCATACAGTCGGTCCAACATGTTGCATTGGCTGGAATTGACCTATATGGTGGAAACATGCATATCAAGAGTGAGTTGGGGAGGCCTGTTCTCTTGCCGACTGCAAGCTTCGAGGAGGGTTGTTTTGTTCCTGGCTTTGTATGGAATGGATGAAGGTGCATGCACAGTTTCCTGGCCTATTGTTCAGAATCTTCCTGAAGATCGGTGGAAGACTTCAGGAACCTTTTCACAACCAGATTGAACACATGCGCCATGCAGGGCGCATGGACCATCCCTCCTCGGTGCAGCGCGGACACCATGTTCCTCCCATTGTCCGTCACCATGGTTCCGATTTGCAGTTGGCGCGGAGAAAGCCACACATCGATTTCTTGCTGCATGACGCGGAGCAGTTCCTCCCCTGTGTGACTTCGTTCGCCGAGGCAAGCCAGGTGTAGAACTGCGTGACACCGCTGTGCCCTACACATGTGGTATGATGGAGCAGTACTTGTGGAGGCTGAGATGGTGGTGGTGGTGGAGAGGAGGAGGCGGACATTGGCGCAGGAGCCGCAGTTTGACAACGTGGAGGAGAAAGCGGCGTCTCCTGTCCAAGTTGTTGGTGTGCCTGGGCAGGAAGCACATTCACCCAGTGGGCCGTAAAGGACATGTACTGGCCCTGACCATAGTTACAGCTCCAGACGTCCGCGCTGCCGTGCACCTTGGAACAAACCGATAAGCTCAAGGACTGGCCCACCTTCTGTTCTACATATTTATGAAGTGCTGGTACTGCCTTTTTGGAAAAGAAATTACGGCTTGGAACTCTCCATCTCGGCTCGGCACAAGCCATTAGTTCTCTGAACGGTGCAGAGTCCACCATTTGGAAAGGGAGGGACTGCAGTACCAACAACTTGGACAGGAGCACGGTCAGCTGCTGCACCTTAGGATGGTTGGACGCATACTGTTGTCTCTTTGCAATCGCCTCGCTGAACGACTGCTGGCGCCATGAGTAGCGAGGAGCAGGAGCATCTGGACCGGGAGATGATGTCAAAGAGAAACAGCTCCCTTCTGCAGAGGTGGTGGAGCCTTGACTGGCTGCAATGGCATGCGTGCCACTGGGCGCTGCTGCTGCTGTTGCTTCGGCGGCAGGATGGACCACCACATCTGAGCCACGTTTCTCCCAGGCCACCGGATGGTGACGCTGCATGTGTTGCGCAGGGCCGTGGTGCAACGTTAGCTCCCTGCACGCTTCACTTTCTGCTACATGATTCTACGTATACCAATATTCGGCTCCTCAGTGTCTTAGCAAAGAACTGCCACACCGCGAGTATCGAATTTTACCGCCAACGCTCCGGCACTGAGTGACTACTGCCGCTGCTGCCTCGCCTAAGCCCTGTGTGCCGCTAACTTTCATTGGACTGAGAAGCGGGTTTTCTACCCCGTGGCCGCTTGGCTCCCACTCTCACACTGCTGCTATCCTGCTGACTCACTGGCCACACAACCCACTTGCTGGACTGCGCGACTGTATGACGGTGCAAGCTGACGCCCTTTCTCCTGACGATGATGAAGCCTTTGCCTCACCGGCTTCCAAAAGTGCGGTCGGCAACATCCTCATCTATTTGTGTTTCATCGTCACTGCTGTCCTCATCACCGGTCTTGGTAAGCGGGCTGACCCCTCTCAACATGACCTCCCAGCACTCTAAACATTTATACTTTGCCGCCTACTGCAAGAAGCACGGGGATGTTGCCCGATTTCTTCGCTGCAAGTAGATGCTGACTGCCCTCTCAATTGCTCATCCTCGCTATATAGTGTTGCTGAGGCCCAGACAATAGTAGATCTCTGGCTGAGGGATCGGGTAGCCGGGATGGGACAGAGGCGGTTGAGGATAGGGTGAGGGCTCGTGACACGCTCCGGGCCACGCCAACTGACGTTTCCCACCGACTCTTGGCTGGGGTTGTCAGATTTCAGCTGGGTCTGGGAGGAAGTGGGATGACTAGTCAACCTATCAAGAACCCTTGGGTGCTGAACAACAAGCCGCTAGATGGACAAGCAGCAGTTGTTGGCTCACCGAGTGACCCCTGCTGCGATGTCCCTTTTTGCTGTGTGAGACTGCCTTGCTCAGGAATGTTTGTGCCTATGCCACTCGAGGTGAAGAGCTGCCACCTCTCTGTCTGACATACTGTTTAGTTCTACAAAAATGTACAGACTCTGTTTGATGAAATATCTGAGAAATGATAATTTACACACCTGTATTTGACTCCAAATGAACCCACTAAGAAGCTTGGGTAACCCTTGGATATAAATTGCGCTCCACAAATGGGAAAGGAAAAATTTACTTGTATGTGCCGTTTAAAAACTCTGTGTATTTTAAACTGAATATAAAAGCACAAACAGGCTTAATTAACCTTCGGAAATATAAAATTATGCTACAGAATTTCTTCTGTGGGGGTGAAAAACAAAGTTTCTTTTACTGAGTACAACTGCAGAACAACGCTTAATTAACCCGGGATGTAAATCGCGCAAAATAATTGAGAAACCCCAAAAACTACGAGCTTTGTAGCGTGTTACAAGGGCGTGTTTTCTACGCTACACAACAAGGGGGAAAACTTGTAATAACCTTCGCTTGTGAATTAGCTATAGAAAAATGTCTTTTTTGGCGGTGAAATAAACGTTTTATTTTTTAGTCCCACACTAGCAAAACAACGCTTAATTAACCCCTGGATGTAAATTGCGCAAAAGAATTGAGAAAACCAAAAACTACGAGCTTTGTAGCGTGTTACAATGGCGTTGTTTTCTACGCTACGCAAAAAGAGGAAAACTTTAATTAACCTTCGCTTGTGAATTTGCTACAGAAAAATGTCTTTTTTGGCGGTGAAATAAACGTTTTCTTTTAGTCACCACAGCACCCGAACAACGCTTAATTAACCCAGGGATGTAAATTGCGAAAAAGAATTGAGCAGCCAAAAATGAAGTGGTATTTTTGTATTGTAAAAAACCCGAGTTTCCCTTTTTAAATGAATACAACAGAAACAGGCTTAGATCACCCTTGGATATTCAATGTGCTGTGAGCAGATAGCATTAAAATGTATTTTCAGCTGCACTGGGACACACACTGGACTTAGATCCAATACCCCACAAAATCAGAAATAAACGTTAAAAAGAAGCAGTCTCTGAGACAAGATGAGACCCCCCCCCAAAAATCGCTGTATAAAAATGAGGTTCTTTAGTATCAACTATCATAACACCGCTGCAGCACCACCTTCACTAATCAGTACAGTGAGAGGGGTATGAGCTCCCAGGTCGCGCCCGGACTTAAATAGTGCGGGTGACGTCACAGAATCCCGCCGGTCTCTGATTGGCTTATCTCTGCACATTTTATGCAGGCTATGCCCTTCTTCCTCCCAGGAGTTTTTGGGCCCCATGTAACGCCATGTGCTCGCAGCCATTTGATCCACGCCTAGCCCACCTCGTTCACCAGAAGTACCCCAAACTTCGACTTTCGTTCAGAACCAAGTTTTCCTGAAATTCTAAACGAATTCCACTTCGTTAGAATCATTCGCCCATGTCTAAACATAACATTTTTTTGAACAAAAATTTAAATGCACTAAATTAAACTATCTCCAAGTTTTATAATGCACCTGTCAAACTGTTTTATAGTTCAGTACTTTTGCACTACTGGCTGATCTCTAACAAGGAGCTTAATGGCAAAACTCCCAACAGGTGTTTGACTCCTGAATCGGCTAATACATTTAGGGGATCACTTTGAATTGTGATTTAAACAGTCCTCCTGTTCACATTTTGACATTATGAGACCAAGATAACACCTTACAATAGATCAACAGTGGTCACTGATCTGACCAATCACATTCAGTGATGCTCAGCAGTTTCTGTCAACTGACCTAGGACTAGCACAGGGTATACTGGTGCCTAGGCAAATAAGGCACATAGCACTCCCCTAATGGGAAAATTCAGCCCACTCATGCCTCCTTGCACTCCCTTCCTGCCTGGGGTGCCCTAGGCGGTCGCCTACCTTCACCTACCCGTCGTCCCGAACTTGACCTGACCTGCAAGAAAACAGATTCTAATATTCATCAGCACCTAGTTTGACAAGATTCATAGATACAATTCTCATTCAATTCTCACAATTAATTTTTTGAGACACATTTTTTCCAGGGCGCTGCACAATTAAAAAGGTTTGCATGCATAACATGAGACCAGGAAAAATAGAATAATAGCGCACAATAAAATAACTGATACAGAAGGAGAGGAGACCCTGCCTGTAAGGGTTCACAATCTACAATGGGGGAGGAAGGAGACCGAAGGTGAGGAACGGAAATGTTTGTATGGTGGCATACTGGCAGAAGAGTTATTGGGAATTGTGTCCTGAAGAGATGAGTTTTCATGACAAGTTTTGCTAAGGTAAACATACACTTTAAATATTCCTCCTGACCTCATATTTGAAGAGCATGTACGTGTTCTCAATGGGGAAAAGAGAGAAAGCCGCCACAGACTCTTCTGGTGGTTGCTTATCCCCTATGATAGTCAAACATGTTAAAATCTAACTGCCTGATGCTTCTTTTCCCTGACATCTGCCTTCAGGAGAAACTTATGTGGTCCTCAAACATATAGGATGGTCAGTCTGTGCCACCAAAAACAGTGGGTTTGGCTTAGTTTACTAGAGAGGTCACCCAGTTAAATAAAATAGCAGCTAAATGGAACAAGACTGAAATAAAAAAAAAGAAACTGAGTTGTATGTCCTGTTGTTCTGTTGGGGCTGGTCTGGGGTTCCAACGGATCCACTCTTCTTCACTTCTGTGTTATTGTACCAACAAATAGAATAGGCTCACACCCATAATGAGTGAACAGAGTATTAGCCTCTCATTTGTGTTGGGACAAGAACCTAGAATTGAAGAGGAGTGCATTCATGGGGGGCTTCAGAGTGACAGTGGTAGGGGACGGGGAAGAATCAGGATATTTTTTTAGTGGAAACAATTTCACAAGGGATTTTGCCAATGATGTTCTACCATATGGTTAAATACAATATGGTTTGGCCAGAGTGCAGTTAACAGAAACTCAAATGTAATTTATCCTGCAGGTAGAGTCCCGTAATCATTCTAAAAATTGAACATTTATTCAATGGGTTATTAAACAGAATTCTGTATTAAAAGGTGCAGGTCCACATGTAAGATCTTCATTAGAGATGGGTGAATCGATTCTAACGAAGTGGAATTCGTTTAGAATTTCAGGAAAACTTTGATTCTGAACAAAGTCGAAGTTTGGAGTGATTCGTGGGAACGAAGTGTGTTTTTAATTGATAAAATGGCCGCAAGCACTTGGCATGACACAGGGCAGAGAAGTCTGGGAGGAAGAAAGGAGTAACATAATGACATGTGGAGAGATGAAGCCAATCAGAGTCCGGCTGGATTCTGTGACGTCACCGCACTATAGAAGTCCGGACGCGACGCTGGCTGCTCACACTCCTCTCACTGTGCCGTGCTGCAGCTGCTTCAGAGATCTCACACAAAATAAATTAGTTTTTAACAGCGATTTTTGGGGTGGTGTCACAGCTTTTATCAGAGACTGCTCCTCTTCCGTTACAATTTTGATTCAGTTTGTGGGGTATTGTAATTGAAGTCCAGTGTGGGTCCAATTCTGCTCCATATACATTTTAATGCCATCTGGTCAGTTCTGGAGCACATTGAATATCCAAGGGTTGTCTAAGCCTGTTTGTGCTTTTGTAGTCAGTAAAAGAAACATAGTTTTTTAAAGCCACATACCAGTTAATTTTTTGCTGCTGATTTCTGCAGCGCAATTTACACCCGAGGGATAATTAAGCGTGTTTGTGCTTTTGTATTCAGTAAAAGAAACGTCGTTTTTTAAAGCCACATACCAGTTAATTTATTGCTGTTGATTTCTGTAGCACAATTTATATCCGAGGGTTAATTAAGCGTGTTTCTGCTTTTGTAGTCAGTAAAATAAACGGTGTTTTTAAACGCCAAAGGCGAGGACATTTTTTCTGGTGATTTCTGTAGCATAATTTATATCTGAGGGTTAATTAAGCCTGTTTGTGCTTTCTTATTCTGTAAAATACAAAGCGTTTTAACACTCCACATACCAGTTAATTTTTTCCTGCTGATTTCTGTAGTGCAATTTATATCCAAGGGTTACCCAAGCCTGTTGGTGGGTTCATTTGGAGTCAAATACAGTTTGTGTATTTATCTTATACAGATATCTTCATTAAACAGAGTCTGTACATTTTTGAACAAACAGTATGTCACACAGAGAGGTGGCAGGCTCTTCACAAACGAGTGGCAGTGGCACAAACATTCTTAGAGCAGGCACAGGTCGCAGCACAGTAAGGGGATGTCGCAGCAGGGGTCACTTGGTGAGGCCAGTACTGCCGGCGCCCTCTAGCGGCCGTGTGTTGACCAGCAACCCAAGGGTTATTGATAGGTTGACTAGGTCATACACTTCCTCCCAGATGACATCTGACAACCCCAGCCAAGAGTCGGTGGGAACGTGAGACAAAACCCTTAGTTGTCATGGCCCGGGAGCACGTCAGCAGCCTTCACCTGTCCTCAACCTGCCTCTGTCCCGTCCGGTTCCCTCAGCCGGAGATCTACTATGTGGTCTGGGCTCAGCGCCACTATACAGCGAGGATGAACAATTTGAGGACAGTCAGCAGCTACTTGGCAGCAAAGAAATGGAACCGATATCCCCTGCTTCTTGCAGTAAGCGGCAAAGTATGGATGTGGAGAGTGGCATGGGAGGTCATGTTGTGAGGGGTCAGCCTCTGCATACCAAGACCGTTGAGGAGGACAGCAGTGAAGATCCAACAATAATCGATGATGATGTAGCCGACCGCACTTTGGAGCCGGAAGAAGCAAGGGTTTAATCATCGTCAGGAGAAGAGGGCGTCAGCTAAAGCGTCAGGCAGCGGCGCAGCTAGCAAGTGGGTAGTGTGGCCGTGAGTCAGTAGGGTAGCAGTAGTGAGAGGTCGGGAGCCAAATGGCCATGGGGTAGAAAACCCGCGTCTCCGGTCCAAGAAAGTAGCGGCACAGGGACTCAGTGAGGCAGCGGCAGTAGTAGTCACTCAGTGCCGGGTGTGGGCGGTAAAATAAGCTACTCGGCGGTGTGGCAGTTCTTTGCTAAGACACCGGAGGAGCCGTATATGGGTATATGTAGAATGTGTGGGCAGAAAGTGAAGCATGGCCAGGGAGCTAACATTGGCACCATGGCCCTGCGTCAACACATGCAGCGTCACCATCCGGTGGCCTGGGAGAAACGTTGCTCAGATGTGGTGGTCCATCCTGCCGCCGCAGCAACAGCAGATGAAGCGCCCATTGGCACGCATGACATTGCAGCCAGTCATGGCTCCACCACCTCTGCAGAAGGGAGCTGTTTCTCTTTGCCATCATCTCCTGGTCCAGATGCTCCTGCTCCTCACTACTCATGGCGCCAGCAGTCGTTCAGCGAGGCGATTGCAAAGAGACAACAGTATGTGTCCAACCATCCTAAGGTGCAGAAGCTAACTGTGCTCCTGTACAAGTTGTTGGTACTGCAGTCCCTCCCTTTCCAAATGGTGGACTCTGCACTGTTCAGAGAAATAATAGCCTGTGCCGAGCCGAGGTGGAGAGTACCAAGCCGTAATTTCTTTTCCAAAAAGGCAGTACCAGCCCTTAACAAATATGTAGAACAGAAGGTGGGCCAGTCCTTGAGCTTATCGGTTTGTTTCAGGGTGCACGGCAGCGCGGAAGTGTGGAGCTGTAACTACGGTAAGGGCCAGTAAATGTCCTTTACGGCCCACTTGGTGAATGTGCTTCCTTCCCAGCCACACCAACAACTTGGACAGGAGACGGCACTTTCTCCTACACGTTGTCAAACTGCTGCTCCTGTGCCAATGTCTGCCTCCTCCTCCTCCAACACCACTACCATCTCAGCCTCCATAAGTGCTGCTCCATCATACCACATGTGTAGGGCACAGCGGTGTCACGCAGTTCTACAACTGGTTTGCCTCAGCGAACGAAGTCACACATGGGAGGAACTGCTCCGTGTCATGCAGCAAGAAATCGATGTGTGGCTTTCTCCACGAAAACTGCAAATCGGACCCATGGTGACGGACAATGGGAGGAACATGGTGTCTGCGCTGCACCGAGGAGGGATGGTCCATGCGCCCAGCATTGCGCATGGGTTCAATCTGGTTGTGAAAAAGTTCCTAAAGTATTCAACCGAACATCAGAAAAATATGAAAATGGCCAGGAAACTGTGCATGCACTTCATCCATTCCTACTAAGCCAGGCACACCCTCCTCGAGTTGCAGTGGCAGAACGACCTCCCCCAACACAAACTGATATGCAATATTTCCACCCGTTGCAATATCAGCCTGCACATGTTGGACCGACTGTATGAACAGAGGCCATTAACGATTTTTTGATAATCCAGGCGCACAGAAGTACTCCTCTGTGTAACTTTGATGTCAGCCAGTGGTAGCTCATGCGTGACACCTGCCGTTTGCTGAGGCCATTTGAGGACGTTATTTGTCAGTCGCCAGGACTACGAGATGAATAACGTCATTCCACTGCTTCATGTCCTGGAACAGATGCAGAAAAATCTGTCTTGGCAGGGGACTGGAGACGTGGCGACTACATCGCGCGGCCACATGAGTCCGGTGGGGACTGAACTGGAGGAGGAGGATGAGGACATTGGAGCACAAGCATTGTCTGGTGAAATGAGTGGTTTTTCTACCCAGGTGACAGGAGAGGAGGAGCAGGAGCAGCTGGAGGAGGTAGATGGAGATGAGGAAGAAGAGGCAGATGACCCCCAAGCACCGTGGCAGTATACAGTGGAGATGGAGGCAGGGAGTCCTTCAGAGTCACTTGCGCACATGGCCCGCAGCATGCTTATTTGCCTGGCTAGTGACAGCCGAATAGTCACCATCCGCCAGAGGGATGACTTCTCTCCACCCTCTTGGACCCTTGCTACCGGTCCAAAATGGGAGCCTTTTTTCCAGCTGCTGTAGTCAGTTGGCTGCTGCTTATGTGCAGCATGGTCCATCCTCTGACAAGTCTGACCGGGGGGGTTCCTTAGCACTCTCGTACCACTGCCACGGCTGGTGTGGGAAGGTGGAGGGGTAGGAGCAGTATCAGGTCCATCAGCAGCAACCTAAGTCTGGAGTCACTGATGAGCAGCTTCCTTCACCCGCCTAGTGAGGAGGGCACTTGCCAGCAGCAGCAGGAGGACCTGGAGCAGACCCTGAACCAACAGGTCATGGCCTACTTTGACAGCACTCTGCCACCCCAGTTAGAAGATCCGCTGGACTCCTGGGCAGCTAACCTGGATGGGTGGCCGCAACTTGCCGAGTTTGCAGTGGAGAAGCTGTACTGCCTGGCCAGTAGTGTGGCATCAGAGCGGGTGTTCAGTGCGACGGGGGCCCCAAGGAGAACCCTCTTGTCCATGGGAAATGTGGAACGACTGACCTTCGTAAAGATGAATCAGGCGTAGATTGGCCAGGATTTCCACATACCAATGCCTTAGGCATCAGATTACATCAGCCATGACGCCTCACCAAAACTTTGAGAAATGAGTCTGGATTCAAACCACCTGCCTCAGCCACAATTCTGATGCCGCCACCTGCCTGATGCCACACATCTGCTGCCAGTTTATCCATCTGCCTACCACCATCTTTACCAGGAACTGGTATTGCCACCCACCTCCACACTCTGTCATTGTGCCACTCTATGACCTCATGCTGCTGGTGAAATGAGTGGTTTTTCTACCCAGTTGACAGGAGAGGAAGAGCAGGAGCAGTTGGAGGAGGTAGATGGAGATGAGGAATATGAGGCAGGTGACCCCCAAGCACCGTGGACATACAG